>PVJX010023084.1:0-29720 GCA_004027295.1 Dolichotis patagonum | reverse complement strand
GACATGTAAGAGTATAACTAAGGCTTTGATTACCTTGTGGCTCTTAAAGTATCATGAAAATTGGTGACTATTCACAAATTTATAACAGTTACTGGGCTAAGTGACTGGGTATTATACAAGTGTTTTGGGAAGGTCGAAATATTTATGCAGCAAGATTTTTTTACTCATTTTTTATTTTAAAGAAAAAAGGGCACAAAATTTTCAAACACGATCGTAGAGTAACAATGGTTAGTATATTGTGGGTTGTTATCTTCAAAGTAGTTGCTCATATTACAAGATCTAGGCATGAAAAATTGATCAAACAGTATAGACACAAACCTGTCTTTTCAATGAACTAATAGCAATGAGTAGTGTAACTATCTTACTCACTATTTTGTGTATTTATTTTTCCTTTTCCATTCCTTCTTTTCTCCTTTCCCCATCCCAGTATCTTTTTTCTTTTTAACAGTTTCTCCTCATTTAACAATATCTGTTGTACATTTTGGATCTTACTTTTTTAGTGGCTGGGAATTTAGCTCAGTGGCAAGCTGCCTGGCAAGCATGAGATCCTCAGTTTGATTCCTGGTAACCAAAAAAAAGAAAGAAAAAAGAAGCAAACAACTATTGCTCATTGCTTACAAACGTACTGCCTTCAAACGCCATCCCACCAAGACATTTAAAAGCGTTTGAAAATTGTTTTGGGCCAGGTTATATAGACACATGAGAAGAATATTGTAAGCAAGTCTTTTTAAAATGTAGCAGGCATAAATTTCAGTGTATGAACTCTGAGAAATAGTATTTATTACAAGTTCTTTCTTCATCATGATAGGACATAGTTAGGATTCCCACTATGTTCAGTAGTGTTTAAATTACTTTGTAGGTAAGTGCTATAAATAGTAATTTTTTCCTGACAACATCATAACCATTACTTTAGATTTATGAAGTATTCCTACTTCACAGCCTCTGGACAACTGGTGTTATTGTGGCAATAAAGATGGAATTAGAAGAAATCTAGATTGAGAAAACTAGCTTTATAAAGATAGCTTTTCCATTTTATTGCATTTATTTTAAGCAAAAGTGGAATTATGTTTAACATTTGGTCGAGTAAAATGTTTATCTGTTATGGATGATGCCCATTTCTAAAACCCAGTGTGACTCAAATACCAATGTAAGTAGACCTTGATTTAAGTGTTTTAAGTGTGGCTGTGTTACTACTTAGATACATCCATGTTTATACATGTGGAAAAGATCACACATATTTGTCTAAATCACTGTTTCCTTATGTCTGAGAAAATAAAAATTATACAAAGTGTCAATTTTTAGGAATATAGATTTACTGTTTTTGTTTTAGAGATTTCATTCTTTCCTATGTTTACATGTTACAGATGAGCACACTGAGATATGTTCACTTGCACAAGATGAGTTATTTAATGCTAAAACTGGTTGTTCTACTTTACTACCACTTACACGAGTTTACAAGTATTTAAAACACTTCTCTTTCAAATGATACAGTTTCTTAAAATGTTGTATACATACCCTTTCAGCAATGCATGTTTTATATAGTGATTCATACATAAATTTATAAATGATTTTTGAGTGAGGTAGGAGAGGTCAGCAGATCAATATTTCTAAAATTCCCTAAAAGTCCAATTCTGAGTGTTAAAATTATTTCCATTAAGTGCAGTGTCTTTGCTGTGATGTTTTGGGAAAGCATTTTAATTACTTTTAATGCTAATATTAAGTTTTATAATAAGTTAACCAGCCCTTTTAGAAAATGTTTCATGAATAAAAACTCTGTCTTATGTTTCTAAGGATGGTCTTTAAAGTTTGCTCATTTTTGTTTCAGGGAGTCAGAAACACATTTTTCTTCTGACACAGATTTTGAGGACGTTGAAGGAAAAAACCAAAAGCAAGGGAAAGGCAAAGTATGTACCAAATATGTGATTTAATTTTAATTCCAAAAATAATTTCGTGTGTGTATGTGTGTGTGTGTGAGAGAGAGAGAGGGAGAGGGAGAGAGAGAGAGAGAGAGCGCCACACACAAAGATAGGCAGAATTTTATCTTTTAAAAATGGCTTGTTTTGGGCACTGACTGGTATGTTAAAAAACATGTATTGCTTTGCCTTATATGTTGGGAAAAATAATTATATAGCTACTCTGTCTTAAAAAAAGCAAAAAACTGGAGTGAGCATGGTGATGCACACCTATAATCCCAACACTTGGAAGTCTGCAGCAGGAGGATCACCTCAAGTTCAAGGTTAGCTTGTGCTACATAGTGAACTCAAGGCCAGCTGGAACTATACATTGAGATTATATCTCAAAAAAGTAACATATAAACAATTTAAGTCTTTAGTGTGTAATGCACAACAATCATTTTATACTTTATAAGTAATGCCAAGTATAATTACTAACAAAGTTAAGTTCTCAGTCAATTAAATGTAAGTTCAGAGTATGATTGGCTATAAAAGAGCTATAGATTGTTTTGGAATGTACATTTGACCCTGCATTCATGTATAGACATTTCTCACTTAAACACCAAGCTCTGTTGCTGCCATTAAGTTGTTAAATGAGTTGAGTGCGAAGTGAGGAATTGTATATAGTATGTACATTACAGTACTTCAGTACAAAGGAAACTCCAGCTTGGTGACTTTGCTTTTATTTGCTTAACACTTACATGCAGTACTGTAATGTATAACAGAATGTAAAACTATAGTACTGTCATGTACAGTACAGTCTGCAGAAATTGTAGTACAGAATAAAAAAAGTGTACTGTACAAAAAAAGACACTGAGGCTCTGTAAACAAGATGGTTAGAGCTGTACACTAAAAAAGGTTAGGCAGGTTGTAAATCCTAACAGTTGTTAAACAGGTAGGTCATTAAAACAAGGAATACATTGGAATGCACATTTGACTCTATTCATTATAAATATGTTGTTCAAATCATGTGTTTGTTGTTAAGCATTTTTCCCAAAATGAATTTTGGGTTTATATTTTTTTTTTTGTGACATGCATTCAAAAAAGTCTAAACCATATGAAATGTACAATAAAAAAGGGGACTTTTCTCATAACTTGTCACTCAGGTAATTTTTGAAAAACATACTTTTATGTATCTCTATAATATGTGTACAGAAATTTACTTAATGTAATCATACCATGCAAACTCTATGAAATACAGTTCAAAAATGCAGTAGTGTGTGTATTGTCAGTAACTGTTCCATCAGTGAATATACCTCTAATTTTTAATGGTGGCACAACATCACATTTTATGTATGGAACATTTATTTACCTAACCCATGGAATATTTCTTAGGGTGCTTATATTTTATAAGTTTGTAATCTTTATGTTATCTTAGTTCCTTGAGTAGATGTGAGAGAGATGGAGAAAAAGAAGTGAATGGGATCGTTAACCTATGACTGTCCAAAATAAATATATCCATAATATGGTTGTTCATTAGAAGATTGTGGTTTTCAATGTTTCTGCCTTTGATTTAATATACAAGTTAAGATCTTTCATGGTGTCTGAATAGAGGAGTCTATAAAGATTTTTATTTTCTCGGTAGTGCATGGGAGTGGAACCCAGGGCCTCTCACATGTGATGAACATGCTCCATGCTCCTTATCACTGTTGTTATATCTTCACTCTCTCTTAAGTTTTGTGATGCAGTTTGGTTAACTTTGTATAGCCACTGCTGTGAGTAAGGTGTTAGGGCTCAGAGTAAAGCTTATAATAACTGTTTTAGTACTTTACTATGTATGTACTACAAACTGCTAATTTATGTTATCTAATTTAATATTTGAGCAACTTGGTGAATTAGAAAACTCCCTTATTTTTTTTTTATCGATACCAGGGATCGAACTCATGACCGCCCGCTTGCAAGGCAGGAACTTATGCTGCTGAGCTAAATCCCCAGCCTCAAAACTTCCTTACTTTATAAGTAGGAAACATAGGTCAGGAAAAGCTCAGTGGTTAGAGTATTCAAGTTGAGGTCAGGGCTGTAAATCTACTACCTCCTAAATTAATCTTTTGTTTAGAGATTTTTTTCTCTGTAAGGCTGTACCCACATTAGAACACTTACTTCTTATTCTTTCCATGTATTACCACTCCTTCCACATATATTTCCTCTAGCACAGCATATCCATTGAACTATTTTAATTGTACTAGTTTTTCATACTGACAGAATATTGAGACTTATGATAAATTGCAAATACATAGCACTGTGTTAGCATTGACATTGTGTACTCTTACAGTCTATTCTTTGTAAAGATCTTTTAGCATTATCTACAGAATTCTTTTCACTTAGTACAAAAGCCTTTCATTCTGTAATCAGTAATTAATTTCTTAGTTTCACAAAGACTGAATCTCGTTAATATAATAAACTAACAGGCAGTGTCTTTGAGGTATTAGTAAGGGGTTTAAAAGTAACTGAAGTGTAGGGTGGTTGAGACCCTTCATGAAAGAGGAAGGACCATCTATGGAGTAATGTACAGATATACACAGGTTATCAGTGGAAAGAAATTTTGCAGATGTATTAGGTTAGGGATATACAAAATATGGCTGGTTTTTGAAATGTACCCAAATTAAGAAATACATAACAAAGATGGTATGTGGACCACAAAGTCTAAAACATTTTTTATCTGATAATTTACAGAAAGTTGGCTTACCTTTATTGAGTTAATCATTAAAATGTGTAGATCTAAAAGACATTTGGAAATACCCCAAATCCAGGGGTTAAAATAACTGTTTCTGTAAGATTTTAATTTAGCATTGGCATTTTAAAAGAAAATATGCTGCTGGGGATTGGACCCAGGGGCCTTATTCATACTAGGTAAGTGCTCTATCATTGAATTACATTCCCATCCAGCCCCTTTTAAATTTTGAGACAGCATCTTTGAAGTTCTCCAGCCTGGCCTTGAGTTTGTAATCCTCCTGCACAGCATCCTGAGGCATTACAATATGTACCACTCAGAGCTCATGCATGCTAGGCAAGCCTTGTGCTATTAAGCTACATTTCCAGCCCTGTTGTTTTTCTTTAACCTGATATAAAAGCTGTTGGGAGTATTTTATAACTGAGTTATGCAGGTAACCTTTGCATTGATGAAGCTCCTACTGCCATTACTGACAATTTCTTCATAATGGGACTTCATTTCTGCAGTGTTCATTAATTGAATTTTCATAAGTGTTGGAGAGAAAGCCCAGGATAAGAGTGAGGTTCATAGCCCTATTTAGAGTGTTCAGAATTACTTATTTATACTGCAAAGATTTATAAGATAAACAGTACAAATTAAGTAAAAACATTGAACTAAGTATGAATTGCTTACTTAATACATGTGTTAATCTTACTGCCCATTTCACACTGTACCTCAGAACACCATAAGGGACTATTACAAACCTTGGATATATCCACCTTGTTGTACCATTTTCTAGGAATTTCTCTAGGTATATATTAGTAGTCTTTTTGCAGTGATTTTCAAACCTTGTCAATAATTTAAGGGCTTTTAATGTTATGATTTCATATAATTTTCAAAATTGTTCTATCTGGAAATTTTTTCAAATCCAGTCTTGCCAGCAGATTTAGATTCAAGTAATATTTATTGAGCTGTTTACTATATATTTTTTCATTTTCATTGATAATAATATTTTCTGATATTAAAATGGTGCTATGTATATTGCTTACAAATACTTTATATTTTTATTATCACAGCACGACTTTGAGGAAGGTGTAATTTTATCCTCTACTTTAAAAATTAGAAAAACAAAATTTCTGAAGCACAGTGGTTAAATAACTTGCCCAAGGTCACTCAGCTAATAGGAGTAGAAATTTTGACCTATACAGTCTGTCTGCTGCTGTGCTTCTAATAACTGTAATGTAATGTGGGCTTTATGGTAGTGTAAATGAAAAAAAAGCCACAAAGAAACTGTCACAATCATAAGTTTTCTTGTGTTGTATAATAGTGTATCATATAGGTCAAGTTTATGTTATATTACACTTGTTATCCTGTCAGTTGCTTCTACAGTAGCTTTGTTTTAAGCTCTCAAAGATAGTGATAAAATTTAACCAATTTGTATTTTTAATGCAGACTTGTAAAAAAGGCAAAAAGGGCCCAGGAGAAAAGAGCAAAGGTGGAAATGGAGGAGGGAAACCTCCTTCTGGTCCAAACCGAATGAATGGTCATCACCAACAGAATGGAGTGGAAAACATGATGTTATTTGAAGTTGTTAAAATGGGCAAGAGTGCTATGCAGGTAATATTTGTAGAGTTCGTCCCAGTTTGTGTATTTTAAACTACAGGTATAGCCCTGTTATTTCTTACTCTGTTTTAAAAATCATGCTACTTATAAAATATACTACTTAAAAACTAGTCAGGAAACTGTTTGAATATAAGATTTTTAAAATTTTTTTTAAGAGTAGAAGAATTTGTTGAGAAAAACTAAGCTTTTGTCTGAGTGGAACAGAAAGGGGCTCAGAAAGTGGGTTGCCCTGAATATAATATCTTTAAGCTTCATTTTGTCATTTTCTACTGCTTTGTTTTATCTTGATGGCAGAAGATAAAAATTATTTGGTTGAAACATGTACTAATATAAGCCCTGGCAATGAGATTTCAATTTCTCCTGAGATTATATAGTTGATATATGATGTTCTTAGACCATGTTGAATTCTTGGAAGTCTATCTGCTTTTTTATTTGGTACCAGGGATTGAACTCACGACCTCACACTTGCCAGGCAAGCACTTATACCACTGAGCTAAACCCCCAGACCCTATCTTCTTTTATTAATTGAATTATTTTTAGTCAGTGTCATCCATTACAATGTTTATATTTGTGCTTGATTTGTAGCAGAAGAGTAAAACTTTGGATGCATATCCATGTCAAATTATGTTTCTTTTGCATTATTTTATGCAACTAGGTGTACTTAGGCTGTATAGTTAGCCAAATCCATAAGGTTTTAAAATGTATTAACTATTATACTTAAAAATAACTATATATATTTTTTTGCTTGCTTGATTTCCTGGGTACAAGCTATCTTCTCATATTAGTTGCCTCTATAACTGGTACTACAGGCATGCACCACAGTGCCTAACTTGGAACATACTAGTTTTTGGAGATGAGGCCCAAGCTGGTCTTGAATTTGTGGACTCAAGTAATTTCTCTTGTCTCAGTCTCCAAAATAGGACTATGGATGTGTGCCACTGTAACTGGCTTAATTTTTATTTAATCTGTAAAACTAAAGAGAATGGTTTTTCTTCATTGAATTTAGTCAATAGATGTTAAATAGTTTTCTGACAGTTTTTTTAGGCTTTTTGTTATTAGTAAATGAAATGTAGAATTTGTAAAGATAAAATTATGTGCTTTTGTGAAATATCAATTTGGTTTTTTTTTTTTTTTTAAATCGGTAGCAGGGATCGAATTCACGACTGCCTGCTTGCAAGGCAGGCGCTTATGCCACTGAGCTAAATCCCCAGCTCCTCAATTTGGTTTCATAGAGAACAATTTCCCATGTAAAATCTAGAAATAATAGCCATTTGAACTTGCATCATCAGTTTTACAGAACAAGGAATTTATGTACATATGTAGGTTTTTTTGAGACAGGATGTTGCTCTGTCGTTCAGGCTGCGCTTGAACTCACTTTGTAGCCCAGGCTGGCCTCGAAAGTCTCAGCTATCCTCCTGCATCAGCGTCACAGGCATGCACCCCTGTACTCCCAGAGCAAGGGATTTAATAGACAGAAAATTCATAGTATTTTAATTTACCTTCATTTATCCATCCACTACTAAAGTTTGCTTCTCTACAGTTGTGATTAGTGTTGACTTTCTCTCTCTGTCTCTGTCTCGGTCTCTGTCTCTGTCTCATCTTTTTGAGACAGGGTTTCACTATGCAGTTCAGGCTGGCCTGGAATTCACTTGTATCCCAGGCAGGCCTCAAACTTGTAGCAATCCTCCTGCCTCAGCTTGCTGAGTGCAGGGATTACAGGTGTGCATCACGGTTCGTGGCCCATCATTTACTTTTTTAAATGATCATTTTGAATACACATTTGACTTTTGCCAGCAAATTTCAGGGTCTGGTGAGTGTCTGTTTTCTGGTTCATGGACCGCCTCTTTTCATTGTGTCTGAATGGTGGAAGGTACAAGGTCTGGGATCTTTTTGAGCACTAACCCCATTCTTGAGGGCTTTACATTCATGACCTGATCACCTTCCAAAAGCTCCACTTCTTATATTACCATATTGATGTTTAGGGTTTAACATATTAAGTTTGGAAAGAATGATAACATCCACCAGAAATTTCAACATATAGCCAAAGCTAATTAGGCTATTCTATTTTTTTCTATTCTGTAGGGGTTTTGTTGAACTTTCTGACTCAGGAAAAGTTTTAATAGAATATAGTGAAGATTTTAGCTTTGTATTTCTTTTTATTACATCAGTGTTTAAAGAAAACATTTTCATATTTTTGTGTTTCTTTTAGTTCTGCATTAAGATCGTGCATCTGTACCATACATTTTTCTGCTTCTAAATCTGTTTGTATTTTACAAAAGAATGCCTATAATATTTCTCCTTTGAAATTTCTGAATTTTCTACTTCCTGTTTCTTATGTTTATTCTCACTTGTGCTACATTTGTGAGACCAGATTTGATCCCAGGGAGTCCTCTGTTTAAAAACAGTTTTTCCTTATTCAAGAGTTGTAGCTCAGAATTTCTTGTGGCATAGTTTCAGCTCTCCAGCCATGCTATGTGACATGCCTTCAGGGTATCCTTTTTTGTTTTTCTAGATGCCAAGGATAGTTTCTTTTGCCTCCTCATATCAGATAGGACTGATTGAATCAGATGTCACTCTTCTTTTGAAAGGCATTCTCCTCCTTTTTAAAGTCTTTCTTTAAAAATTTTTATATTGTTTTTGAAAGTTTTGTTTACCATCTTATTCCATTATAATGCTATCATTATGTTTATGTATATGTCTAACTTAGCTTCTACATTATTAATTAATTCCTTGATCAGGAGATGTGTGTTTTTGCCTTTTGTTTTGCTTTTTTTTCCTTTTGCTTCCTGTTAGTAATTATACCTATTAGTAATTATAAATGAGAATGACTAAGAGATTGACTTTGGCCTAACAATAGTTCTTGCATTTTAAGAAATTAGAGCCCACCATGTATATGCCCTCTAATTTTATTAGATATATGTTGAATTTTATGTGGCATACTATGTTAAATGTTAAAATTTTAACCATTTTAGTGTGACAGCGTGTATTTTTTATTATAGTAGTCTTGTGTCCCTAGTGTAATTCTATTTGATCTTCATGAATTACTTTTTAATGTGATGAGATGGTCCCTTTGTAAGGTTTCAGTGAATATTTTTGTCATTATTCATGACAGTAGCCCTTATCCTTATTTATTGATTTATAACACTGTGTCAGATTTAGCAATGAGAAACAGCCATTTTATTTGGCATAATGATTTTTTGGGTCTAAAATTCAGACAGAACTAAGTAGGAATTACTTGTCTTTGCGCATTATAGCTGGAGCCTTAGTTGGAACATTTGGACTGCCTCTTAAGTAACATTGTTGGCATAATTACCTGAAAGTTCTCCACTCTTGGTTGGAGCATAGTGTATAATAACTGAATGACTGAGCTCAGCCAGAACTACTTGCAGTACATACAAATGGCCTTTCCATGGCCCTAGACTTTTTACATTACAGTTTCTGGGTTTGGAGATACTGTATTGAGGGGTAATGTCCAGTTTGCTAGTGCTCCAAGAGATAATGTAGATGCTTTAATCACAATCTCATAATATACTCTTTTTATGTTTTTTTTTTGCCTGTCTCACTTTGGGAAAATCTGGAAACACATTTCTTTTGTAAAATTGTGTTGTTAACATGTACTGACTGTTGTAAAATACAGGAAAGGATTCAATTGTAGAAATCTTGTTAGCTTTCTGTTGCTGTAACAAATATCTGAGATAGTCATCTTTTCTTACTGTAAAAAACATGTGATGTAATAAGCTTATAATTCGGAAAGGTTTATTTTTATGGGTTAGAACTTCAGAGGTTGCAGTCGATATAGTACTCATTTGCCCCCTTGCCTTTGGGCCTGTGGTTATACAGCGTATCATAGAGGGGAATGTGTTGTGGAACAGGCACTTACCTCATGGCACCTGGGAGAGAGAGAGACTGCTGACACACTATCCCCTTTGAGGGATTGTCCCTAACAGCCTAAAACCTCCCGCTAGGCCGCACGTTTTAAAGTATACATCACCTTCAACGTCAAGTTGGAGACTAACCTTCAGCACATGGATCTTTGGGGAACATTCCAGGTCTAAACTATAGCACCAGTAGTTTTAAAAGAGGCAATTCAGTGCTTTTTAGTGTATTTATGGAATTGTACAGCTACTATCACTATCTAATTTTAGAAAATTTTAATTATCCCAGAAAGACACCGCATGTCCATTATCACTTCCTCTCCCACATCTAAGCCACCACTTACCTACTTTGTATATGTTTGCCTATTCCGGATATTTCATACACTTGAGTCATAGAATTTGTGAATCTTTGAATGGTTTCTTTTGATTTCACATAATACTATCAAAGTTCATTCATGTTGTGGCATGTATTATAAATTAATTCAAAGTATAGTATTGTATGGATATAGCACATTTTGCTTGTTTGTCCAATAATGCACATTTGTGTTGATGTCACTTTTTGGCTATTTTGAATAATGCTGTACAGTGTTTGGATGTAAGTTTGTCTTGTGTAATAAATGCTTCGGAATCAAATTGCAGTGTCATATAATAACTATTTAACTTTTTGAGGCATTACCACACATTTTCCAAAGTGGTTACACCATTTTACTTTCCCATCAGCATTTTGAGTGTTTCATTTATCCACATCTTTGTCAATGCTTGTTATTGTCTGTGTTTTTCTACTATAGCCATTATATTATGTGTAAAGTAGTATTTCATTGTGGTTTTGATTTGCATTTCTTTGATGTCTGTTGCTGTGGTGAATCTTTTCATGTACTTATTGGTTGTTTGTATACTGCTTATATAGCACTCTCTTCTGACTCTTCGTATTTTTAATTTTCAGTTGGGTTGTGTGGCTTTTTGGTCTGTGCATAAATCCCATATACATGATTATCAAACAATTTATCCTGTTTTTTGGATTACTTTTTCACTTTCTTGATGGGATCCTTTGAAATGCAAAAGACTTAATTTTGAATATGTTGAATTCATTTTTTTCCTTTTGTTGCTTTCACTTTTGGTCTAGTGTCCTAAAGAAACTTTGTCAGATGCAAGATTATGAAGGTTTAATTTTATGTTTTTTTCCTAAGAGTTTTATAGTTTTAGATTAGTTTAGATTAGTTTATATTTATAGTTTAGATTGATTCATTTTATTTAAATACTGTGTGGACTGTGTGAGGCAGGGTCCAACTTCATTCTTTCTTTTGGTTGTGGATATACACTTGTCCGAGGAAAAAATAGGGTATACAGTCATCCTAGGAAAGAATTAAAAAGACTATTTTTATCTCTGTTGAATTATTTTGGCATCCTTTTTGAAGATCAACCATCAACTTAAGGGTTTATTTCTGAACTCTAAATGTTGTCCCATTTTTAATCTACATTTCACATACATTTTCTGTACTTATGTCAGTATTATGTTATCTTGATTATGGTAGCATTATAGTAAGTTTTAAAATCATGACATCTAGGGACCCGGAGATGTGGCTCAGCAGCACAGCGCCTGCCTGGCAAGTGTGAAGTTCTGAGTTTGATTCCCAGTACAGAAAAAAATCGTAACGTGAATCTCCCAGATATCTCCTTTTTAAAAGTTTTATTTAGCTATTTAGGATCCCGTGCATTATCATAAGTGTTTTAGGATCATCTCTTTTAATATTTGTAAATAAGCCACCTGGGATTTTGATTGAAATTACACAAAATCTGTGTATATCAGTTCAGGAGTACAGATGTCTAAAAATACTAAGTATCCAGATCCATGAACTGTCTACTTTTGATTTTTTCTGTAGTCTTAAATTTGCCTTTCTTTCTTATTTAGGATTAATGCCCACTGTTGAAAAATATTGTTACTTTGTTTCATATTTTTTTCATTGATTTAGTCATTGACCTCTTAAAACTTTTAAAATTTTTTTCTATTGCAATATTTATATTTATTCATATTTTACTAATTAAAGTGCTTGAAGTGTATATCAGTGGGACTCAGTGTGATATTTTCACACATGTATACCATGTGAATTAATCAAATCCAGCCTCCTGTTAACTGCTCTTTCCATCTCTTCCAAACTTTTAGTAAATCACTATTCTACATTTATATCAATTTTTAAAATAATGCAGTATGTTAATTCAAAGGAAATATAGGTATGACTTTTAATATTTTTTAGAATATTTTTAAAGACACTAAGGATTACACTTATAGAAATTGAGTCCCACACATAAGATTATTATAATGCAAAATAAATCAAAGATTGTCATTTTATGCCATTAGGCAAGTTATTACCTGAATTTGATTCTAGTTTATTTTAAAATTGAACTTTGAACATCATTATACAAATAAGTTTATATAAGATATTGTGATACCTACAGTGTCAGGTTTATATTTTTCATTAGACTTAATTGATTCTTACAACATCAAAAAAGCCTAATAATTTCTTAATTTTTTTTTTACCTCTGCTGCAGTCGGTGGTAGATGATTGGATAGAAGCATACAAGCATGACCGAGATATAGCACTTCTTGACCTTATCAACTTTTTTATTCAGTGTTCAGGCTGTAAAGGTAAGATGTGTTTATTTTGGAAGTAGAAGGTCTCAAGCAGTCATTTCTTTGTTCCTCCTAAGGAGCTATTAGCACTTTTTAAGGAGCATAATGTCAAAGTAGTGAATTATTTCCAGTATGCCCATACAGAATGTATAAGGAAAATGGTAAAGAACAAAGAGAGAAATCCTATTGACAAAATTATATTTATGTGTGAAATTTATCTGAAAACTTGACAATTTATAATTGCTCTTACTTTTATTAGATATGTTTCCCACTTTGGGCATCTGATTTTAGGAAAAAAAATTGATTAAGAAGAAAGGAGGAAATAATATTGATACAGGTTTAAATAGCAGAGAATTATAAAGTGTAGAGAATTATAAGTGCCATCAATAGCAGTAAATAAAAATGTAGTTCTATTATGGATGAAATTATCAGCTATTTTTCTAAAAGGTAGAGAAATATGCTTGTTAGTGTGATCTTTTTAAGGTGTTTTTTACTTAATAAAATTTGAACTAGAAGTGGAGAAAGTATAGAATACAGTAATCACTTTCACAGGACAATAATATTTAGAACAGGAATTTGGTAGTGGGACAAAATTATGTAAGTTGGGGAGTTAATATATTGTTATGTAGATTAGTAAATGAGTGAGTCAAGATCATTGGCAGGTTGTGGTGTATCATGTGTCTCTTAATACTTGTAACTCATCCCTGAAATTCTAGAAGGTGCTCAGGCAAATACATTTTATGACGTTTTCAGGAGTATTAGATTTTTAATGAAAAATGGAACTAAAAATTTGGCTACGAGAAATCAGCAGGGAAGGTTTATGAAAAAAGAATTATAAAATTGAAATGCTAAAAATGACTTCAAACAAAAATATGAACAAAGAATCATAAGATACAGTTTAATTCTTTATTTTATTAAGTTTATTAATGCAGTTTAGATACATAGAATGATCACATTCATCATAAGGAATTTGTACCTGTATATGATATATAACTTGATTCCTCTATTTTTCTCATTCCTCTCCCTTCTCTTCAGCCCCTCTTCCCCTCAGTTACAAACCTTTGTTTTTATCCTTCATTTCTTTTTTCTTTTCCCTTCCTTCCTTTCCCCCTCATCCCTCCCTAGTTCCCCTTTCCTTTTGAACAACTTTTTCCTATTTTATAATGTCTGTTATACATTTTTGGGTCTTATTTACACTTTCAATTTCTCACACCAAAGAGACAATGTGATATTTACACATTGGTCTGATTTATTTCACTTACGAGTATGGTCTCAAGGTGCAACCATTTAGCTATAAATGTCTCAAGTTTATCCTTCTTTGTGACTGACTAGTTACCTACCCATTGTAGAAAAAACTAATCTTGTTTACTCATCAGATGATGAGCAATTTGGGTTACTTCTAAGATTTAGCTATTACAAACCGTGCTGCTATAAACATGGGTGCACATATATCACTGTGGTATGACGCTTTTACTTCTCTTGGGAAGATACCAAGAAGGAAAATAGCTGGGAATCAGTGTCAAATTCCTGCAGTTTAACTTTTAGTAATCCTAAAATTCTTTCAATAGACTGTAAATGATGTAAGTAGTAATATAAAAAGTATAAATGTAAGTAGTAAGACATATGTCTTGCCCTCCAGGACCTTCTTGGGTATTAAAATTTAAGAAGAGAAAAGAGACAAAAGGAAATAAACTGTTCAAAGTATTGTAAAATATGAACAACTTTTGAAGGGATATATACGACTCTAGATTCAAATCAAGCCTTCAGAAGGTTTGAGAATTGCTTCTTTAGTCAGAGAATAATGGAGCTTTCTTCTGAATTCAAGATATTTTTAAGTATCATTTGATTATTTTAAGGTTGTGGTAAGTAAGGACTCATCTGGAGTACCATTAGAATTGATCTCACCCAGAGAAGGCAGCATGATGTAGGTGAATAATCTTTGACACCTTGTGTAATTTTTACCCCCTTGCAGTTTGCCAATTTTTATTGATCATTCAAGTGTGGCAAAAGAAATATCTTTTTTTAAAACTCAAGCAAACTCAGTGTTTTCTCTCATAACCTGTCAGAAAAACAGATTAAAGGAAATTATATAATTTCTCTTAGCTTTAGTGTCCTTATCTGTGATCATAACTTCATATCTGGGTATATGTAAACAAACACCTGCACACAAATGCATGGATTAAACAAAATGTGCCTCTGGCCAATTGAAAATCCATACTACATTTAGTTCTTATTATAAATCTTCTGTACTAATGCATTATTGGTTATTTATAATACTGCTAGGGATGTTTGTTAAGCAACTGCACAGTTCACCAATACAAATATGTTCTTGTGAAAATCCAGGTTTTCATTTATATCCTCTTGTTTATAAGTTTTATGATGCCTTGTCAGTGGAAGTTCATGCACATCTTGGATTATCTCCTAAAATAACTTTTCCCTAAAAATTCCTTTTTTAATGTTTGATCTTTGCTTGGCTAATTTTACTACTTATAATGAGCATTCCCCCCTTCCATTCTTTATTAATGCTACGAAAAATTTTGCTTTCCCTAAAATAGTTAATTCCAGACATTACAGCCCCTCCCCCAATCTGAAGTGAGTGTTTCTTCATATTACCATTCATCCGGGCACTTACTGTGTATATCTGTTAATAGTTTATTTTATTTTTGTCTCTTTTTTTGTTTAATATTCAACTAGATTGTTGGCTTCTGTATGGGCAGGACTCACAAGTTATTTACATGATTTACAGCCTATTGTAAGGATGTTAGTACATAGTTGTTTTATGCATAGCAGTGCTTAATAAAGAAACCCAGCTATAGTGAACTCTGTTACCTTTTTCTTTGTCATGTTCAACTTCACATTCATTTTCAAGGGTGTCCTTTGTGTGTGTGTGAGACACAGTACTGGACAAGGAACCTAGGGACTTGGCCATACCAGAGGTCATTGTATCACTGAGCTGTATCCCCACTCCTCCTCAAGGTTTTAAATGTTGTTACCCTTGATGCTGCTTCACCCTTGATAACTTATGGATTATGCTCAAAAGGCAAAGTTAATTGTGGGTATTTAAAACACATTAGGAAAAAATTGTGCCTGTTTTGAATGTGTACAAAATTTCTCACCATTATTCCAAACAATATAGTATAACAACTGGTTATATAACTTTTACATTTTATTGAATGAAATGTGGAACTCTTCTCTTGTACATGTTGATTGTAGCATTTGCTGGTGCTTTTTTGATATGTTTCAGTATTACTTAGTTAATTTTCTAATTGCTGAGACACTATATCCGACATTGAAATTTCTTCTGCCAGATAAGTTAGTCTGCCATCTTTAATCTCAGTCTCAGGCAAAGTCTTTGGACAGGAGCAAAATGTAGACAAACTTTCTGCTAAGGCATACCATGCATCCTCTGAAGTCCAGTAGCCAATACAGTCCTTCCCGGCGAAAACCTCCTAAGCCTGATCTTTACCAGCAGCATTTATATCATCATTTTGATCTTCTGATCTCTGACCAGAATCTCCTATGAAGTACAATTTAAGGCGTTCTAGGACCGGTGCTTCACCTGGCATTTTGAAACCTTTCCAAGCTCTTTTCACAAGCCAGTTCTAAAAGCTACTGAATCACATGGTCAGGTGCAGTTACAGCATCAACCCTACTCTTGGTACCAAATTCTGTCTTTGTTACATTTCTTGTTGCTGAGACAGGATACCTGCTACCCAAAGTTTAAGGAGGAAAGGTTTATTTATCTCAGTTTGTAGAGGTTTCAGTTCATAAATCTCCAAGGCAGGCTAGGATGGCAGAGGAGAAATAGTTCATGGCAGGTAGAAGGCACTAGGCTACAAGCAACAAGTAGGTAGCTTCTTGTTTATATTTTATCTAGGCTACCAGCCCTTAGGGCAGATACTGTCACACCCAGACTATGTTAGTAATCACACATCTTTAATACCTGTATCACATACTGTACATTCAGCTACCTCTGAAAAGTCCTACCTAGGACTCCATGAGGTTTTGAGGAAATATTTAGATACAAGGCATTATAAGTATCATACTAAAAATAAAATGAGGAAATATGCCTTTATTGTGTGACTGTATACTTCTTAATGTTAGAGGCTGACTTAGAAATTTCTCTTTTTTTTTCATTACACCATATGTTAACTTCTGACACTTGGAAATTTCAGGAGTTGTCACTGCAGAAATGTTTAGACATATGCAGAACTCTGAGATAATTCGAAAAATGACTGAAGAATTTGATGAGGTAACTTCTTACCCGGAACGTTTTAATAATTTTGTACACATTGAGCTTGACTTATTTTTTTGATATTGACTTATTCTTGAAAATGTTTATAAATTTTAAGTACTAATGTGGATGTGTACTTTGCTACTAATCAAATGATCTCTGTGTGACCTTGAGCAAGTTGCTATAAGATCTATTTCATTATCTATAAATTGGAGCTAATAGTTTTCTTACAAAGTTGGCAGAAATGTGTGGAAATGGTTTAGCATTTTGTTAATTCCTGGTGCATAGCAACAACTCAGTAGGTGTTAGCCATTTTTTATTGTAATGAATTTAACATTCAAGGAACATTATTTAGAACATCCAGAATATTGGGAAGAGTTGGTCACTGTATTAGAAATCAGGTTTTTCGCTAACATAAATATAAATATATATCTATGATTTAAAAACTCCTTGTGTTTCAATTATGAATGGTTAGAACAATAATAAAAATGCTAGTTTAGAATTGAGCTGAATATCTCAGTGAATGTTTTGGAATACTGTTGCCAATATATATGTTTGTAGATTTACTAGGCTATAAGCTCCTTTAGGGCAGGAATTTTTATTTGTTTGTTCATAGTTGTATTGCAACACTAATAGTTACGCTTTTAGACCCTTTCACTGAATTTTCAAGTTGACAATCCTGCCTTATTTGGGGTTTTTTTGGGTCATTTTTTTCTTATTCTTTAATTAAAGAGCTTTCAACTCATTGCAAAAGATACATGAGAGCTTTCATCTCATTGCAAGAGATACATGAGTTGTTAAATGGCTTTAATGATCATTAATTGCTATTTATCAATCTCCAGGTAGTTGAGAAACAATTATACATAGTGATATTTTTAAAACTTTTAATATTAAATATTTTAGTGAGAACCTTCTTGAAGGGAAACAAGTATTTGAAATAATCATTCTAGGAGTCAGGGATTTAGCTCAGTGGCATAAGCGCCTGCCTGGCAAGTATGAGGTCGTGAGTTCGATCTCCGGTCCCCCCCCCAAAGAAATAATCATTCTAAAATAATATTTGAAAATCTCAGCAAGGTTGCTAACAAAAATTAAGGTGGTGTTTTTCAGTATAATCACTGAATGTACTTATTAGAAAATACGGAGTTTAGGGTGGAAAAGCTCAGTGATCAATTCATACTCAGCATATGGAAAACTCCCGGTGTGATCCCTAGTACTTCCCAGACAGAACCTTTTTGTGGAATATATTAGGATCTTATTCTCAGACACAGTTCACCATACATATGGAATGAATTAAAATTTTAAAAATCTATTTGTGACAGAAATAGTTAAAACTTTACTAAACAGCTGACAATATATGCTTAGTGACTTTTGTTAGGGCTTAACTTTTAAAAATTCTGTATAGTATTGGTGTCTGCTTTTTTAAGGGATAGATTTACTGATTGGTTGATTGTAGTGCTGAGGATCAAATCCATGGTCTTGTGTATGCTACGCATGCACTCTATCACTAAGATACATCTTTAGCCCTGCATGTCTTTTAAAATTTATATGGTTATCTGTTGACTATTTGATGTCATGAAGATAATGAATATATACACATTTCTGTATTTGTTGATGTATATATATCATTCTGTTAGACTACTTATATATATCATTCTGTTAGACTACTTGTATATCATTTGATTGTTTATATCATTCTATTAGACTAGCTGAGAATATGATTTCATTATGTTGAATCAATGTAAAGATACTAATTGTGTTTGTTTTTGATTTATTTTTTCTTAAATTTAATACATGTATTTGTCTTTAGAAAAGTTTTACTTTGATGAGGGAAGATTTAAAAATATTTAACTGTATTTATTGATGCATAATTTCATTGGTTAAAATGAATTTAGATTATGTAATTTGATCTTTAAAATGCAAAGTGTTCAAAGCTAGCTGCTCTTTTGTGTATTCTCTTGCTTGATTTGAGAATCTGTTGAAAAAAATGTAAACTAAAGGAGGCAAGAGCATGAATAGATTAAGGTATATAAAAATGTGGAATCTTATGCTATGTATTTTAAATGAATTTGCCATTTAACATTTTTGTTTTAGGATAGTGGAGACTATCCACTTACCATGGCTGGTCCTCAATGGAAGAAGTTCAAATCCAGCTTTTGTGAATTCATTGGTGTATTAGTACGGCAATGTCAATATAGTATCATATATGATGAGTACATGATGGATACAGTCATTTCACTTCTTACAGGATTATCTGACTCACAAGTCAGAGCATTTCGACACACAAGCACCTTGGCAGGTCAGTATTTTGGAATATTTTCTGTGTTCTGTTGCTTTAGGTTTGTGACGAAGGACTTCTCATTAAAAGAGAAACAAGTTAATAGTGACATGACTTGATTTTATTTTTGAATTGATCACCTAGAGAACACGCTCCCCACCCAACCCCTTGTGAATTATCTGGAATGGATTAATACTTCCCAATTTTGATTCTTTGCATGTATAGGTCTATGTGATAAACTGACTTGATTTTTCTTCCACAGCAAGGGAAACTTAGTTGATTAGGTATATGTTGGGTTCTTGAAAGATGTTTTATCAAGGGGGAGGTATCTACAGCATATTTGGGTGGTTTATCACAATAAATTTGGATATATTATCTTGATGATCTTATTGTTTACCCCATGTTTCTGGGTAACTTTAAGCTAGGTCAAATTCTTTGATCTTTAAATTTTAGCGAAAAGAGTTTTATACCTCCCATGGTTAATTCTAGAACAGTTATTTTTTGGTTTGGCATGTATGAAATTTTTACTTTTGCTTTGTGGTGCGGGTAAAATTACTGATGTTACTGAATAGGTACTCCTTGACTTGATTTTCAATAAATCAAATAGGCTTTGTTTTTAGAATATTGTATACCTTAAGGATAATTTAGATTTCTATTTTTGAAACTTTCCTCTGTTGGATATTTTTTTCTTTAGAATATTTTCTCAAAGAGTTAGAGCTGTTATTAAAGATATAGCTCAGTTGATGTAGTGACACATACTTGTAATCCCTTCACTCTAGGAGGCTGAGGCAGAAGGCTATGAGTTCGAGGCCAGCCTGGGCTACATAGTGAACTCAAGGCCAGCCTGAGCTACACACACCCTGTAACAAACAAACAAACGACGTACCTCTCAGTCTTATGATTTTTGAAAAAATAAAATAGTTGGGATATGTTCTGTTTGTTTTTAGATTTGAAGTCAATAAATATGAATATACTCTTGCCTTATATAAGATAGTATTCAATGTAATTTAATAGAAAGTAGTCAAATTCTCTTTGGTTATTGAGATTGTTAAATGACTTCCCCATGAACTGAAATTTACATAGAAAGTGAATCATGATGTCTGAAAAAAATCATTGTAGGATATAAAATACAGAAAAGCAGGATTTAATCTTAGTTTGATAGCAAATTGCGTTGTTTTAAATCCTGTTTTGTTTTAACTTGGTAGCATTGTTTTTTAAAATTTTATTGGTACATTTTAGGTATACATAATGATTACTTTCATCATAGGGAATTTGGACCTGTATATAATATATCTTGATTTTTTTCCCCTCATTCCCTCCTCTCCCTTCAACCCTTCTTATTTATAGAAGCTTTGTTTTCATTTTTTTGTCTTCCATTATTTTTTCTTTGCCCTTCCTTTCCCTGCTCCTCCTTTCTTCCCCTTACATTTCCTTCCCACTTCCCAGTATCTATTACACATTTTGGTCCTTATTTATACGTTCAATTTCTCACACCAGAGAAGCAATGTGATATTTAAAATGTGTATGTGATTTATTTTACTTAAAAGTATGATCTCAAGGTGCATTCATTTAACTAGAAATGTCTGAAGTTTATCCTTCTTTAAGGCCGAGTAGAATGCCATTGTATAAAAAAAACTCAACATCTGCTTTATTCATCTGTTGGTGGGCATCTGGGCTGTTTTCAAAATTTAGCTACTTTAAATTTTGTTGCTATAAATATGGGTATGTATGTTTCACTGTGGTGAGATGCTTTTAAGACTTCTGGGAAGATACCTAGAAAGCGAGTAATTGGGTCAAATGGAACCTCTAGTTTTACTTCTTGGAGAATACTCCATGCTCATTTCCACAGTGGTTGCACCAATATACAATCCCACCATCAATGTAGATGGGTTCCTTTTTCTCAGCCCTGTTATCATTTGTTACTGGTTGATTTCTTGATAACAGCCATTCTTTCTAGAAGGAGATAGAGTTTTGGTGTTTTAATTTGCGTGTCTCAAATGACTCGCGATATTGGACATTGGTTTAATTACTACTGTGTACTCACTCTGTGGTATATTTTTCTTTAGTTTTTCCAAATCCATTTTTGTGGCAGATTTCTTTTTTTTTTTAAATTATTATAAAGAGGATAAAACCAGGGAAAACAAAACAATAAAACCAATCAAAATAAACTACTATAAGGACTTTAGAATGTTACAAAGTCAGCAATAGTTACCATAATGCCTCTTGTCTTCAAAATAGCTGCAAATACCTTTGGACATAGTGAAAATTGAACAGAACAGAATAGAGCAGAAACGATAAAAACAAAACAATGAATGCAATAAAGGACTTTAAAATAAACTAATAGTAAATTCAAAATGACTACTGTAATATGTCTACCTTTTAAATAGCTGCTCATGCCATCTGATTTAACATAATCAAACAAAACAAAAGACAATAAAACTCAACTCAAGAAAGCAATGAAAATCATATGGTTTCCAGGCAATGATCACCTCCTAGTTAGCCCTCCTCCATGTCTGCGAATGGCTCTGACTCAGAGAGATGCTAAGGTCTGGCTATACCCACTTCAGCAGTGGCCTGCACATGCTTCTAGTTTCCAGGCAGGAACCACCTCCTTGTGAGGCCTGGTGTCTCCCCCTTCCCCTCCATGACTCTGACTCATGGAGAGGGGTGGGTGTGGCTGTCCCTGCTTTGGCAGCGGCCTGCAAGTGGCTGTGGCAGATTTCTTCATCTCCCCCAGTTTCTGTTTCCTTAGATCTTGTCTTTGAGGCCTGTAATAAGGATTAAGATATAATCCATGGAAAATAAATAGTACAGTGTATTGACATACATCTACATATTCTATACAGTATTAACTGTTGCTTTATTGTTGTCATTTGTAGTAACTATATTTTTGTTAGAGGCTCTGCAGTCTTATCTCTACCTAATTTCTCTTAATTTGATCTAAAATTATAAACTTTTGCATCTGTTAGTCTAATTTCATTACTTTACTCTTTTTAAAAAATAGCTATGAAGTTAATGACAGCTTTGGTGAATGTGGCACTAAATCTTAGCATTAATATGGATAATACACAAAGGCAATATGAGGCAGAACGGAATAAAATGATTGGAAAACGAGCCAATGAGAGACTAGAACTCTTGCTACAAAAACGGAAAGAGGTAAATTTTTGTTTGAATATTCAGGCTGTTAATGTGTGACCAACTTGACTACCATTAATTATAACTTTTAACTCCACAGATTTTTTTTTTATTTTAAAGAGAAAAATGCAGAAAAGAAAAACAAAACAGACAAACAGTAACTACAAAAACAAAAAATCCCCAAACCAATAACAATATAGGCTTTCAAAAGAAGTTAGGAATTTAATGATTGTTATATTGCATGTTGTTATCTTCAAAAGAGTTGCTTAGATTACCAGATGTAGATATGCAAAAATGATCAGATTGTATGAATATTAACTATTCTTTTCCAAGAACCAATAGAATTAGTAGTACAATCATCTTAGCTATCTTATGCAAATTTATATATATCTTATACAAATTTATATCTTTCACTTTTGCCTTCTTTCTTTTCTCTTTTACCCTATCTCAGTAGTTTTTCTGCTTTCAGCAGTTTCTTACCCTTTTACATATCTATTACAAGTTTTGGATCTTATTTACCCTAAGTTTCTTATACTAGGGAGACAATATAGTATTTACATGTGTGAGTGAGATTTATTTCACTTATGAATATGATCTCAAGTCACATCCATGTATCTATAAACATGCCATTCTTTATAGCTGAGTAGTATTCCATTATATAAAAATACCACATCTTTTTTATCCATCTCTCGGTTGATGGGCATTTGAGTTATTTCCAAGATTTGGCTGTTACAGACTGTGCTGCTATAAACATGGGTGCACATATATCACAAACAATCAGCACTTTTTTTGTGTGCTGGTTATTCAACCCAGAGCCTTGTACATGCAAGGCGAGAGCTCTACCACCGAACCACATCCCTAGCCCCTCCCACAGATAATTTTTTAAATATTTAATTTTTGGGGAAGTGGCGGAGATTAAACCTAGGACTTTGTATATGCTAAGCATATGCTTTACCACAGTGCTATGCTACCTCAGCCCCATGAAACATTTAATTTTAAATCATATAGTTCACATTGTTTATGATTCTGACTTAAAGTTTTGACTATCCATGTCAACAGTACCTTGCATATTTTTTTCATCACGTGTGGACTAGTATTAAGAATGTTGCACTTTAAGAAAGAAGACCTGGGACTGCAGATTTAGCATAAGCACCTGTCCAGCAAGGATGAGGTTATGAATTTGATCCTTGGTACAAAAAACAAACAAAAAACCCCGTAGAACACTGATGGAGCCAGGGATTTAGCTCAGCAGCACAAGCACCTGCCTGACAGGTGTGAGGTGGTGAGTTCTGTCCCTGACTCCAAAACAACCACAACAGGAGACCTTGGTCAGCCAGGAAAACTATATGAGATTGACTATGACAGTCTCTGTGCTATTTTCCTATCAGTCTAGTTCCTAACTAGCTTCTTGTCAGCATGAGATGAGGCTCATAATTATGTGAGTAGTAACTTACAGACCATTTGTTAGCATCTGAGTATTTACTACATTCAGATTTGAATGAGGAAATTTTTTTAAACTGCTAAGTAGTAGTAACTCAAATATTTTAATGCTTCCTTTGAAATTTAAATTGTGTCAGACGTCCGTGGTATAAACCTGTAATCGCAGCACTCTGGAAGCTGAGGCAGAAGGATTGCTGTAAATTTAGAGCTATATTTTTAAATTGGTTGATACTGAAATACTCAATAACTTTGAAATTCTCTGGCTAAAGAAAATGAAGAAAAGTCCTAATTTCCCTCATTTCTAAAATCCTCCTCTTTTTCAGATAAATAAAAATTAAAACTAATGCTTTATTCCCTTAATTTACTTAATAAGTTTCATTGGTTCGTTTATTAGATGAATATGAAGCATGTCTTAGCCCTTGAAATTATGGCCTTATCCAAGGACAGAAATTTGATTGCTAACATAGGATGAGTGAATACATTAAAGGACTTTGAAATTAAACTAATTTTTGTCGTTGTTGCCTTGCTGGCCATATAAGAAGCACAGACCAAATCCAAGCATGGTGGCACAAGCCAGTAACCCCAACTACTTGGGAGCCTGAGGGAGGAGGATTGCATTTTCTAGGCCATCCTGATCAATTTAACAAAATTATAAAAAAGGATTGGGTTTGTAACTCAGTACTTTCTGGATTTAAAGACCAATAAAGCACACACCTAGGTTACAGTTACTTAGAAATGAAAGTCATAGTCATGCAGAGAAAAAAATTCATTTTACAAAAACATGTAGACAAGTTTATCCTTAGATTGTAAAGAATCAATGTTTCCTTAACACTTAAAACTCCAAATTGAAAATATATGAATTGATATGTTGACCAATATCTGAAATATTTACTTGATTGTTTGAGTTTTTAGTCTGTCTTTGCTCAAAAGAATTAATTAGTAATAACAAATTTTTTATGTGGTTATTTTACTGTATAATCCCTTTGTTTTGCTGAAGTCAGAAGTAGTTGATACAGTTTTTCTTTTTCAGACTGCCAAGATCAAGATAATGAAAAAGTGTGCCTTTTTGATATGGATATATGTTACATAATAAATATTATGTAATAATAAACTACATAGTAGATTTTTCTACCAGCTCCTTTATACAATAGAAATTTGTGAACATTAAAAAATCAATAGTTTACCAAGCCAAATTTCTTCAGTTTAACACTAGAAGCTAAGTCAGATATTTCCAGAATCAAGGGGCACTAACTTGGTCACATAGGACTTTTGATTTTTTTCTCTGTGGTTCCTTATGTCTAGTAGAAGAAAAGCTAAATATGATCACCAAAATACTGGAGAAGAAACCTAAAATTTTTTGATGCTTGCAACACCTAGGTGTATTTTGTCTTCCCTTATAATTTTCCTACTTTTACAAGTGTATTTTTCTTCATAGCTTCAGGAAAATCAAGATGAAATAGAAAATATGATGAATGCAATATTTAAAGGAGTGTTTGTACATAGATACAGGTAAGTCAAGACATATTTCATAAGTAACACTATGCAGTTTTTATTCAAATTTGGATATTTAGTGATTTAGGCAATATAAATTAGTGGAAAGTGTGTGTAGTAAGGTAAGATCAGTGATAGAATCTAAGCTATACCACTGAGTCACTCTGGTCTAGTCAGTTAACTGCTGTGGACTTCATATTTCTTGTGAGTACAGTGGGATAACACTGTGCTTTACTTGTAGCTTCTCAGCCAATGGAGGATATTGCTATTATTAGGCATCAGGGTACAAAATACTTAGTTGTCTTTAATGCACATTTTGGTAGCAATTGGACATCTTGACTCCTGATTTTCTTCTCTCCATTTAAATATCATTGGGAAAATTTGGATGGATTAAGGTAGTATATTTTTCTTTTGCTATTTTGAATGAGCAGAGGAAAGAAATAAATCTTACGATTTCTGACTATATTAAATCTTAGCATTTTATTCAATTGTCCTTCATTTTTCCAACTTGGCAGTTACTGAATCAGTTTAATAATTGGCTTCTAAGGTCCCTATTTTCATTCTTTTATTTGTTTTTACTATTAACTTTTCAGTTCCCTTATCATTCTTATCTTTAGAGATTACAGGATATTTCTTAAAACATCCTTTTACTATGCTTAGTTTCTGCCTTCAGTGACTCACCAGTACTTACTCGAGGAATTAAAATCATTAGTCTGAGCCAGACACAGTAATATGCACCTGTAGTTTTAGCTCCTCTAGAGCCTGAAGCAGCAGAGTATTTGAGTTAAGACATTGAGTTCAACCTGGGCAACATATTGAGACATGTCTTTAAAAAAATAACAGGCTATAAAAAATGTGTCTGATTAAAATTTCAGTTGAGCTTGGTCTCAGTGTTAATGTATAGGTCTTGCCTGGACAGCTATAGTACAATGAACTAATATCTTCTGAAAATGCCAATCCCAGCAGGTTTGAGCAAAAGTTGGGGTATGGTCTGGTATAAAAGGTGAAAGTGCCATTTGGCTCGTAGTTGTATTTAATTTTAAATATTTATGTGTTGATCATTTTGCTTTCCGAACTAGCCTGTAAGCTGTTGGCATTGAAGCCATGTTTTTGTGCTACTTTTTAATTCCCAGTAATCTTAATAGTGGTTATATCTGTATAGTAGATAGGAAATACTTGATATCTCTTGAATAAACCATAAGTTTATGGTATAATGGCACTGATATGTGTTTTTTCCTTCCTCTGTATAGGGATGCAATAGCTGAAATCCGAGCTATATGTATTGAGGAGATTGGCATTTGGATGAAAATGTACAGTGATGCCTTTCTTAATGACAGTTATTTAAAATACGTTGGTTGGACTATGCATGATAAGGTAAGATGTGCCCTACCAACTGCTTATCTATCTTTACATAAGCATGCCTACCTGCAATTCTTATTCATAAATGAGTTATCAGCATGTTCCTACACTTTAGGCCACATCCCTAAGCTTCCCCCTTACTCTTTTCTGTGTTCTGTGTGAAAACTTGGTTTCTGGCACATAAAATTCTGTATATATTTTGGATTTTGGCCACTGATTTACTCTTCACTGTTGAATTTTTGCATTGAAATACTAGTTCATGTAGGTATTGATGGTGAGACATCTCATAGAACACTAAAAAGAGCCCTTACTATGTTATTTGAGTGTTACGTATTTTTTTAAAAAAATTCTTCAATTTTTTCTTGTGCTGGATATAGAATTTGAGGGCTCTTATATGCTATATCAGTGGATTACCACTGAGGTACATTGCCAACACTTCTTCAATTTTTAACCTGTTTTGATAAACATATATCTTAGATTTTACCTTACAGTGTGACCTATGACCTTTTAATCTTTTTCTTAAACTGTCTCTTCATTCAGCTTGTAGTTCTTTTTATGTATTCCTTCCAAGCATTACTTAATGTGAAATATACTATGATCTTTCACAGTAATTTTGCTCTGAACAGCCTTTCAAAAAATTTATTGGACCTACAGAAATAGTAACCCCATATCTATTTAATCTTAATCATAGTACTGATTTTACTTTTGCATTATCAAAAGTTGACAGTTTCTGAAGAAATGTTGTTGTTTAAAATTTTAAAACAAAAAAATTCTATATATATCTTAATATTCAGACTGTAAATAAAGAATTTGAATGCATTTTCTTTTCTTGTTTCTTTTAGCAAGGTGAGGTAAGACTCAAGTGTCTTACTGCTCTACAAGGGCTTTATTATAACAAAGAGCTTAATTCCAAACTGGAGCTATTTACCAGTCGGTTCAAGGTTTGTATTAAGTATTTTAAAATTATTTATAAATTGAAATATTTTATTTTCCTTTTAAAACAGTTTTAATGTTTTTGTTCTTAGGATAGAATTGTGTCTATGACCCTTGACAAAGAATATGATGTTGCAGTACAAGCAATAAAATTACTGACTCTTGTTTTACAGTAAGTATTTATTGTGTATTATTAATATATAGATACTTAAGTAACACATTATGTTGTTCAGATTCATCTAGTTCCAAATTTTAATAGTTCAAAGTATGAGTATTTACTGCTCCATGTTTATTTTATCAATTTTTCTGAAGTGGGACCTCTGTCCATTGTCCGGGCTGATCTTGAACTCCAAAGCTCAGGCAGTTCTCTTGCCTTGGCCTCCAGAGCAGCTAGGGCTACAAGTGTATACCACTGCTCTCAGAAATTTAATTTTCTTTATGTAACGTTGATAAGCTATAGGAAAAAGGAACCATTAAACATGAAATTCTGATTAGCTAGGAAGTCATGTGCTCCCACTTTCTTGGCACTTTTTCTTAGATTCGAGTGTATCAAAATTACTATTACATTTTGTCACATATTCAGAGTTTGAGCATTTACTGAATCTTCTGCTTTTCTTTTCTATTATCTATAAGTCTTCTGAACTTAAGACATACCATGTTGATATGTAATAGTGATACTATGATATTTTGCCTTTTAAAAAATTATACTAAAATATAATGGAACACTTAACGTTGAGCCCAATTTTAAATGTAAGTTGCACTGGATTTAAGTATATTTACTTTGTTACATAATTGTTAACCACTATTCATCTCTAGAACTTTTTCATCATTCCAGTTCTTGCTACACTCATTCCTCATTTAGTCCCTACCCCCACACTCTGATACCCACTATTTTAGTTTTTTTTGTGAATTTTCCATTTTCTGAATATTTGATATAAGTAGACTCTACAATTTTTGTCATTATGTGTGGCTTATTTCATTCAGCATAATGTGTTAAAAGCTTGATCTATATTATAGTATATGTCAGAAATTTTTGCTTTTTTTAAAGATTTTTTTTTTGGTACCTGTGATCGAACTCATAACCATGTTCTTGCCAGGCAGGTGCTCATGCTGCTGAGCTAAATCCCCAGCCCCTAAGATTTTTTTTTAAGTTTTTGAGACACAAGCAGTTCAGGCTGGCCTTGAACTCACAGAGATCCTCTGCGTCACCTTTCTGGCTGCTGAGGTTTCAGGCATGTGCTACCATGCCTGGCAAGAATGTTTTGCTTTTTATGGCTGAATAATATTTTGTTGTATGTATATATCATATTTTCCTTATCTATTCATTGTTGATAGATTTGTTTGTTTGTTTGTTTTTGAGACAGAGTCTCACTGTATAGCTCAGGCTAGCCTCAAACTCATAGCAGTCCTCCTGGCTAAAGCCTCCAAGTGCTAGGATTACAGGTGCGCACCTCCACATGTTGCTTGTTGATGGATCTTTAGGCTGTTTCCACTTTTTGGTTTATATAAATATTGTGGTTATGATACAGGTATACAGGCATCTGAGACCCTGCTTTCAGTTCTTTTGTGGGTACCTAGAAATGATATTGTGGACTATGTAATTATTTTATGTTTAATTTTTTTTGTAGTACCAGAAATTGAACCCAGGAACTCAGATGTGTTTACCACTGAGCTACATCCCCAGCCAGTGTTTTGTCTGTTTGTTTGTTTACTTGTTGTTGTCTTTTTAATAAGGAAAGAAAGTACAAAGTGGGAAATGAGTAGAGGTAAAGTCAAAGTTAGGAAACTGAAGCAGAACAGGCTTGACATCTCTAGAGTATAGAGGAGGATCAGAGCCAGTCTTGAAACCTGTCTTCCAAGTCTTAAGACTGGCCACCAGCCTAGTGCTGCTTAAACGGTGGAAGGAGGCCTGGGGATTTAGCTCAGTGGCTTAAGTGCTTGCCTGGTAAGCACAAGGTCATGAGTTCAATCCCCAGTACCAACAAAAAAAAAAACAAAACAAAAACAAAACAAAAAAAAAACGGTGGAAGGAGTCCTGTTTTTTTTTTTTTTGTAGGCATGTATGTTTTCTAAGTCTGAACTAGATTTCCATTTAAGAGAACCATTTTACAGAAGTTTACATTA
>PVJX010023083.1:0-29730 GCA_004027295.1 Dolichotis patagonum | reverse complement strand
AAAAAATTGGAATAGATGGTCTCTATCTCAACCTTATAAAAGCCATCTATGACAAACCAACAGCCAGTATCATACTAAATTGACAAAAACTGAGCACTTTCACCCTAAAATCAGGAAGAAGACAAGAATGTTCACTATCACCACTCCTATTCAATATAATTTTGGAAACATTAGTTAGGTCAATTAGACAAGACAGAGAAATAAATGGAATAAGAATAGGAAAGCAAAAAGTGCTAGAAAACTTATTCTAGAAGTTCTAGAAAATTATTTGAAGATGACATGATACTCAACATAGAAGACCTCCAAAATTCCACCAAAATACAATGAGCAGTAATAATCAAATTCAGCAGCATAACTGGATTCAGAGTCAACACTTAAAATCAATAGCATTCTTACACACAAATGACAAACTCATTGAGAGAAATTATAGAAATAACACCTTTCACAACAGCATCTTTGTTGTAGTCAGGGGTGTGCAGAGAACAATTAGAATCAGGACATGGTGTTTATAATATTATTTTTATGATGGTCACCCAGAGTAAACACAAGAAAATGCAGGAAATCTATCCAAAACACTAAAGACATAGAATATTTAGTCAAGGGCCTGAATCCCACAGCAATGTCCCACAGGAGTCCAGATGAAAACCCAGAGCTCATGACATTGCCTCCCATGAGTCCAACTGGAGGTCTAGAGCCCACAAGAAGGAATCACACCAGTCTCTTTTACAGATCCATGCCGGGAAGGCCCAAAGTTCAGCGGTGGAAACTAGGAAGTCTATGCCAGCAGGGTGAAGGACCTGTGCTAATATGTTGAGGGTTCTACATTGGAGCTGAGAAGTCACACTCACAACAAACACCAGGGCTGCCCTGAAAAGCACCACAGCCATCCTCAGTGACACGGAGGCCTCGAGCTCCTCCGACAACAAGTGTAGTTGAGTACATGCCAGGAAGCCAGTGTGATGAGTTCATCCTGGAGACCAAGTGGCACATGTCTTCCCCTCCAGAGCCAGGAAGCAATGCTTGATGTGAGGACCAGAGCTTCTCCAGAAGAACCTAAGGCTCAAACAGCAACATGTAGGAGAATCCACAATACCTCAATGTCTCAATGCCATGATGCCTTAATGCTCTCCCTTCTCCTTCTCCATGTCTCCATTTATGCTGGCAACCTTCCTCAGGTGAAACATCTATGCTCAGCAGCATGGTGATGTAATCCAGCTGGCATTAAGTTGACCACCAGTTTTTAATCCATAACAATCTTTAAAAAGTGAAATACTTAGGAATAAATCTTAAAAAGGATGTAAAAGATCTATATAATTAAAATTACAGTACTCTGAAAAAGAGATTCAAGTGGATAACAGAAAATAGAAAAATATCCCTTACTCATGGATAGGAAGAACGAACATTGTGAACATGGCCATATTCTCAAAACATTTAAAGAGATTTAATACAATTCCAATCAAAATAACATTTGCATATCTCACATATCTAGGGAAAACATTCCTAAAATTCATTTGGAAACAGAAGAGACCTAGCATATCAAAAGCAATTCTGGAGCAAAGGCAAGGCAAGAAGCATCACAATCACTGACTTGAAATTATACTACAAAGTTACTGAGATAAAATCAGCATGATACTGGCAAAAAAAGAGACCTGAGGATCAATGGAGCAGATTAAAAGATGCAGACACAACTAAAAACACACTCAGCACTTTGACAAAGGGGTCAGACATGTTCATTGGAAGGAAGATGGTCTCTTTAATAAATGGTGTGGGAAAAATTGGCTTTCCACGTAGTGAAGGTTAAAACTAGATCTGTGTCTATAACAATGCACTAAAATAACATCAAAATGTATCAAGTATCTAAATATTAAAGCAGAAAATACTATATCTACTAGAAGACGAAGTAGGTAGAAATCTTGAAGACACAGGGGTGGGCAAAGAGTTCATGAACAAAACAGAAACTGCATAGGAAGTACTTCAAAGGATCAACAATTGGGAACTCATCACATTATAAAGATTTTGTACATCAAAAGAAATCACTAACACAGTGAAAAGAAAATCCATAGAATGAGAAAAATTTTAGCCAACTCTCCACAGACAAAGGACTTATATCTAGAATATATAAAGAACCAAAAATATCATGCCCTACAAATTCAAAGACCCAATCTAAAAATGGACATCTGAGGTGAATATGTACTTCTTAGATGAAGAAATACAAATGACAAATAAATATATGAAGATATGTTCAACATCACTGGTCATTCAAGAAATGCAAATTAAAACAACACTGAGATTCCATCTTAGTCCAGAAATTATTTCTATCATCAAGAAATCAATCAATTATAAATGCTGACATGGTTGTAGGGGAAAACGAACCCTTCTCCACTGTTGGTGAGAGTGTAGAATGGTATAACCACTTTGGAAATTAGTGTGGAGACTCCTCAAAAACTAGAATTGCAGGTCTCATTCAATCCAGCTGTTTTCCTTCTGGATGTTTTCCCAGAAGAATTGAAAACATCTTGCCACAACAATATAGGTGCACCTATGTTTTTAGCATTACAATTTGTAATAGCTAAATCTTGGAAACAACCCAAAGACCTATCAACAAAGGAATGGATAAAAATGTTGTGGTCTTTTTATATGGTAGAGTACTACTCAGCTATAAAGGAGAATAAACCTGAGGCATTTATAGGGAATTGGATGCAACTTGAGATCATGCTCCTAAGTGAAATTAATCAGGCCTGCATGTGTAAATATTGTATTGTCTCACTAATGTAAAATACAGTAAGACCCAAAATGTACAATAGATATTGTGAATGTGAACAGAAAAAAAAAACTATCCAAAAGGAAAGAATAACTGGGATAGTGAAAATGAGAAAAGAAGGAAGGAAAAAGACTATATAGACATCTATATTGCAGCCTTTTTAAAATTTTTTTTAAATTTTATTTTAAAGGGGGTAAAATTAAACACAACAAAATGGAACAGAACAGGACATAAGAAAGCATAAATTTCAAAGCTAGACAACCAGAGATCTTTACTATCTGTCATACTGTCTCTTGTTTTCTTCCAAATGGTTGTTCATATCTTTGCATATGGGGAGCTCATACTAAATAACAGCCAATCTTTTCACAAGATGTGTAGTTCACTGGCTCCCACTTGCTAAGGGGGGGGCAAGGGACAGGGGACAGGATGACATGAGATGTCTGATTCTCAGCCCACATGCCGGCAGGCTCACAGCCGCCCCCCCAGAGAGGGGAGGAGTTCCTTGTTCTCCCAGCACCCCAAGTCAACCGCACAGTGCAGGTCCCGACGCGCCAGGGTCTCTCCCCTGCAGGCCCCCGAAAGTCCACCATACTCACCTGCTATTTCTTTCTGATGAATTGACCATTACATTTCCAAATTTTTGAAATGGCCAACAGACCACAGAAAGAATTCTCTTTAAGCTCCTGTTTGAAACCAGCAGCTATAGCAATCTGCTGCCCTTGCTTCAAGGCCATATTGTAGCCTTTTTAATATATATGTATATGTATATATATATATATATATATATATATATATATATGTAGGATAGATAATTGTACTACTAATCCCTGTTAGTTCATCAAAAAGAACAGTTTATGCTTTCATTGTTTAATCATTTTTACATGCTTATATTTTGTACCCTGAACAACTACTTCAAATACAATAATATATAATATATTAACAAGTTTTAATCTCCTATTACATTGTTCTGAAATTCTGTATCATTTTTATTCATTTTTCATTTTTATTATAAAAAATTCATATGGAACTAGAAGACAGCCAGAATAGAAAAAGCAATGTCTACCAACAAGAGCAAAGAAGAAGGCATCACCATCCTGGATTTGAGTTTTATTACAAAGATACAGTGATAAAAGCAAGATAGACTGGCACAAAAACCGACATACACATCAATGGAACAGAATGGAAGATACTTGAACAACTCCAGGAACATTCAGCTGTTTGATCTTTGAAAAGATAGTCAAAAACATATGCTAGAGAAAAAGAACCTCTTTAATAAATGATGCTGGGAAAAATTAGCCATACTAGTAAAGATGATTGAATATAAACCCATATCTCTTGCCATATACAAACATTAAATCAAAATGAGTGAAAGATCTAATTATAAGAAAGGAAAAAATGTGGGAAGATAAACATGGAAACATAAACATAGAAAACAATTGCACAAAATTAATACCATCAAAAAGTGAAATTATAACAAGTTAAAAAGTTCTGCACAGCAAAAGAAACAATCAATAGAGTGAGGAGAACACTTATAGGATGCGAAAAATATTTTTGCCAGCTACTCCAGAGACAAGGACTAATATCTAGAAAAGGTAAAGAGGTAAAAACAAAAATAGTAGATGCCCCCAAAGCAAATGATTCAATCAAAAATTAAATGGAAAATTAAATGAATAAACATTTTTGAAAGTATAAACAGCTAATAAATGCATGAAACAAACCTTTGACATCTCTCATTGTTGGATAAATGCAAATTAAAACAACACTGAGGTTCTCTCTTACTCCAAAATGAATGACTATCATCAAGAAATCAAATAATAGCAAATTCTGGCAAGGCTGTAGGGGAAAATGAACCCTTCTAGATTGTTTGTGGGAATGTAAACTAGTACAACTACTATCAAAATAATTATTAAGATTCCTCAAAAAAATAAAGCTAGAAATTCCATTTGACCCAGATATTCCTCTTGGGTTTCTTACCCAAAGAGTTAAAGACATCATTTACAGTTATGCATGCATATCCATGTTTATATCAGCACAATTTATAATAGCTAAATCTTAAGAACCAAAGTCCTAAAACATAATCACTAACATAAGCTAACAGAGAGTGAAGTTTTACTTATCCTAACATAAACTTCTTATTCAGATTCAGTTTCTTATTCAGATACTTACTTAGATGACTTATAAAAATTTAAATTTCTCAAAATCAAAGTGCAATTTAAAATATTAAAAAAGAACAACAGCCTAGAATATTCTAAGAATGAAATTGCTAACGGCAAGAAAGTAAAGACACTATGAAGATGTTCACCAAAAGTCCAGCCTTGGCAGCTCAGTTCTTAGGTTTAGGGGCTTTTCCAGGCAGAGGAGACAGCTTTATAGGAACTTGAGTGGGTTATTTATTGAATCTTTAGTGCTTAAGTCTAAAAGGATTCACAGTGTCCACAACTGCCTAATCAAATTGCTTTCTGGATCTTCCTTGCATTACTCTATAGGGAATTTAAACACAACATAAATGTATATTTAAATGAACTTAGAAAAAACCTAGTTGTCCTGGTTCCTGTTTTAATTAGATATGTCTTATATAAGAAACACATAAATGCAGACTCTGTGGTTTTCCTGGCAGGGCCCAGCACTAAGTAAATCCACTATAGTATTATTTTGTTTGCTTTTTTCCCTTAATTAAGTTTTTAGAGTTTCCTTAGCTCTCTGTGTGGCTGCTGTAGCTTTGGCAGCTGGGTTTGTGGCAAAGAGTTGAGAGCACACATTCCAGTCTCCCTCTCCACTCCCAACTGGACCTCCTGTGCAGCTAGATAGGGAAGGCAGAATAAACAGAAGGGGAAAACATCTCAACTGCACAATAGCTATCCTTCATAGAAATCCCCTTATACCATGCTTATGAAAAGCCCATTCTTTTACCTCGCATATTGGTGGGGAGAGGGGCACCCTAAACAATTTCTACAAGTTTGTGGACAGACTTCCAAGGTGTATGGAAAGCAAAGATAATATTCAATTGTACAATGCCAATGTATTAAAATATTTCTCTGGTCCAACTGCTATCTTTACCATAGATCTCTGCGCTGGAACCCCCTCCAGAAACAAGTCTCAGTGACTACAATACTGTATTGGCAAAATAAACAAGAAGCAGTATTTGGCTCTGAGTTTCTTTCTTTGTTTTTGGTGGTACTAGGGACTGAAACCAGGGCCACATATTTTATTTTACACAGGGTCTCACTAAACTGTCCAGGATGGACAGAGACTTGTGATCTTTTTGCCTTAGCCTCCTAAGTATTATAGGCAGGCCCCACCAGCTCCTGCTTTTCTTCTTTTCTTAGAGAAGAAACTGGCTTTAAATTGCCAAGTCCTTAAAATGACTGTATAAATCAAAAATCTGAATGATTTCAAAACTTCACAAACCTTTATCTCCCTTTTAAATTTTGTGTTACTTTGATTAAATATAGTTTAACTCTCCATTGTATGTGGAGAAATTGATAGCAAAAAGAGGATATGAATAATGTGAAGTGAATGTATCAAAACAATCAGATCCTGATAGATAAAATTAAGCTGTATTTGTATTTCGCTCTTTAAGACTACAGTAGAGAAGAAAATGCAGAAAATTATGTAGCACTCTTTACATTTCTGTTCTCTTGGTTATGTGCTTGTTTAAATGTATTAAAGTTCATATATGAACTAAGATATAAGTAGAGAAAACTGGAAGAAAAATACCTAAATATTACTAGTGGTTACCTCCAAAAAATAAAATTGGAGATGATTTTTAATTGTTTCTGTATGCTTTTTCTTCCCTCCCCTCTCTCTCTCTTCTAAACGTTCTGAGTCTTTTAAAACAAAAAGAAACAAAAACTACATTATAAATATATTAATAAATTTTTACTGTTATTTATTTCACAAATACTTTACATAGATTACTTAATTAAAATCATTCAACATAATTTAGTAAAATATCTCCTATGCACTAGATACTGTGTTTGGCATCAGGAACAGACTAATGTACATACACGATATATTTGTATCAAGCTAACATTTCAACAAATGTTCTTCATTGGCCTATGGAAGGACCCTAGACATGTGGGCTCCAAGTATCGTGTTCATCTATTAAATTATTCCTTATTATTAATGGAGCTGAAAGTAGAATTATTCTGTCTAAGCAGCATTTTCATGAGTTTGTTTTGACCTTCAGTGAAAGAAAAGGCATTTCATGATACATGGGTAACTGTCCTCAAACACAAAAACACTAATGTGCAAGGCTTTTGTCTGTCTTCACAGTGCTTTATACCTAGAACTGACACCTAATGGTAGAGAAGCTCTCTACAGCTAAAGGAGGGACAGCTCTCAGGAGGCAGCAGTGAGTCACAGCTCTTACCCTTCTGAAGGCTCCTGTGTTTAGGAAGCCCCAACAAAACTGTGTGACACCAGGCTCCATCAGACAGAATAAACAAAACCTGATCAAACACTCAGAGTCCAAAGTCTATAAAAGGTGACTTAGCAAGTAATACAGAGATCTTCAAAATGGGACCCTTTGTAGATGCCCCAGGTTCTAGAATGATACAGTGTAATTAGCAACTACCATTTAACATTGAAATTCTAATGTTTCCTAAATGATGTTCCATCACTAAGTTTAGTGCGTTATTTAAACACATCTGCAACCAAGTTCATGCTGTTGCTTTCCACAGTAGGCAGTGCATTCAAAAGGTTCCTGGATTGGATATTCAAGGTTCTTTATAAACTGAATTTAGCCCTTGTTCCTCTTGGGATTGAACTCATGACTTCCCGTTTGCCAAGCAGGCACATATGCTGCTGAGCTAAAGCCCTGGCCCTGTTTCTCTTATTTTGTTTCTCCATTACCTTTCACTCTCGCCAGCTGGAATAATGAGCTAGCCCTAGAAAGGATCTCTCCTTTTCCTGCTTTTGCTCTTAAGGCTTCTTTTCTCCATTTATCCACCTTTCCATGATAGGTGAAATTCATTTTTTCAAGAAACTTCCTAAGAGGACTTCAACTTCCAGCATGCCTTCCACCCTTGCACTCTATTGTACTTCTCCCTATAGAATTCATTAGTTCATGAATGAATGTAAGAAGGCAGATGGTTCAAATTGAGTGGGGTTATATGCATTTAAAGCACTTTACCATTTAGACCATTGTTTTGGCTCTGCTTCTGTTGCATGAGACAGGCCATCTAATAGAGAACTTAGATAAGCCTTCAATGAAAGTAAAGCTTCTTGCTCTGCAAAGCACACAATGAATAATTATATATTAAATTATTATGTTATGATCTCATTGTCTTTAGCTTTTCATAGCTGAGTCTACCCACACTGGCTCTGTACTTTTTGGAGGCAAGAATCATCTCATATTCTTTTATTCTCTCATACCTTCCAAGGCAATTTTGCATGTTAAGTGCTCAATAAGTATGTTTGTGAATTTTTTAATTTAATACCAACAATAATGAAGAGTTATCACAGAAATATTTCAAAGCACAAAAAAATGTACCTTATAACTCTGGAGCTAGGAAGCTCTACAGCTACATTCCTTCTGATCCCCCCATCCAGGCATGCCCCTTCAGTGGTCTGAGTATTCTCCAGTAATATCCACCTTGTATGTGGTTGCAGTCGTTTGGGTGGGAAAAGTGCACAAGAAATACATACTAACTATAGCAAAGTTATCCTGCTATCAACAATTCTAGGTATAATTAGTAAAGCTGCCTCTTGTTTAATACTGGGTAGTGAACCCTAAACTACACCACCCACCTCCATCTGTCTGTTTCCTCATTTGTATGTTTGAGACCAGAACTTGCTAACTAAACCAAATTGGACTTCAACTTGAGATCATTCTGCCTCAAATTCCTAAGTAGCTTGGATTACAGGCATGTACCACTACACCTGGACAAATCCATGATATTTTTATGACAGACTATTTGTCGATCTCTGATACTATCACTTATATTTAGAAATAGAAATCCTATGTTTATAGCTGGGAATATAGCTCAGCACTACAGTGCTTATATAGTATATACAAGGACCTGGGTTTAATTCCCAGCACCATGATTTAAAAAAAAAACAAACTATTTTTTTGCCAAACACATCACTGTCAAGCTGGGGACTACATTTTCTAGCCTTCTTTGAATCTAGACAGATATATATGACTAAATTCCATCAAAGAGGGTGTGAATAAAAGTGTGCAAATTTTTGATCAAGTCTTTGAATAAGGAACTTACTTGAAGTATTTTCTGCCTATTCTACTTCTCTTTCCTTTTTCCTGCATTCAAATACGCAAAATAAAACTAGCCAAGCAATTTCAAAAATAATATTCTAAAAAATGACATAACAATAAGACAGAAGGAATCAAAGTTCCTGAATTATTTTGTGCCCCAGGACAACCAACATGCAATTCTTGGTATATGAAAGAAATATAAAATTTTATTCCATTTGAACTCTGATGTTTCTAGGTCTTTTGATGTGAGCAACTTAGTCTATAATTAATACATGTATTGCCCTAATAAAGCATCTTAAAGTAAACTCTCATCTTTGATTATACCACAGTTTTTACTTTTAAGCACTATTGTACAAGGCATATTAATTATGGTTGGATTTATCTCAGTTTATGAAATTTCTTAAGGATATACGAACAGTATGAACACAGTACACCATAGTTACCAACTGTCACCATATTTGAGCTACAAAGATGTAATTTTTCCAGGATTAACAGAGCAAAATTTTGTCTTCTCTCATTTCACCTTTCCTCTGCCAAACAGACTTAAATGTCATTTCTTTCTATGAGAATTCATACATCTAGTTGTTTTAACCAATGTCCTAATATTTGAAGGCATCAATTTTATGGCATATTCTTCAATAACTCATTATGTCTAAGAAAAAGATTCCATAACATGAAAGTCATAATCTTTGAAAGAGACCATTTATAAGCTAACTTTTGTTGAAAGTTAAAACATGTGTTCTCCAAAAGACACTGTCCAGTGAGTGAGAAGACAAGCCACAGAATGAAAAGAAAGTCAAAACATTTATGTGATGAAGTACTACTGTCTATGCTATATAAAGAACTCTTCAAAAATCAACAGGAAAACACATGTGAAACAAATTTTTAAATTGCCAGAAGATACAGCAATTTCACTAAGTATGTAATGATGTAGAAACCCCAGATAAGCATATAAAAAATCTCCACAACATATGTCATTGAGGAAATGCAAACTAAAACAACAATGAGATGTAAGGTTGTAAATTTATTTATTTATTTATTTATTTATTTATTTATTTATTCAGTTATTTATTTATTTATTTTTGGTGCTGGAAATTGAACTCACAACTTCATGCTTGCCATGCAGGGCTATATCTCCAGCCCTGTAAACTTACTTAGAATGACCAATATCTAGATCACTGGCAACACCAACTAAGGGCAAGAATGTGGAGCAGCAGAAATATGAATTTATTGCTGATAGCAAATACAAAATAGTACGGACACTTTAAGAATAGGTTGGCAGGACATTTGCGGACTGTGGAGGAAAAGAACCAGGCCTCACGAGAAGGTGATCCCCACCAGAAAACCAGGGCCATGTGCAGGCCACTACCAGAGTGGGGACAGTCACACACAAGCCTCTCTTTGTGAGTTAACACCATTCGCAGACTGTGGGGGGAAGAGAACCAGGCCTCACCCAGAAGTGAGGCCCCACCTGGAAACCATATCATTTTCTTTGTTTTGCTGGGTTGGGCTTTATTTTGTTTTGTTTTGTCTATGTTAAATCTGAAGGCATGAGCAGCTATTTAAAAGATAGCAAGACATATTATGGTAGCAATTTTGGGTTTACTATAGGCTTGTTTTGAAGTCTTTATTGCATTCATTATTTTGTTTTTATTGCTTATATTCCATTCTGTTCTGTTCAATATTTAATATGTCCGAATGTATCTGTAGCTATTTTGAAGACAACAAAAGGCATTATGGAAACTATTGTTGATTTTGTAAGGTTTTGAAGTCCTGTATCACTTATACTGGTTTATTTTTACTAGTGTTATTCTGTTTTATTTTCCTTGGTTTTAACCTCTAAAATAAAAGAAAAAAAACAGCTTGGCAGTTTCTGACACATGATTTACCACGTGACTCAACAATTGCATTCTGTAGTACTTACCCAAATTAATTAAACACACATTCACATAAAAACAGGTTTATAGAAATTTTATTCATGAATGTCAAAACTTGGAAGCAAACAAGATGTCCTTCAGTAAGTAAACGGATAAATAAACTACAGCATATCTAAACAACAGAATATTATTTAGTAATAAAATAAATGAATTATCAAGTCATGAAAAAAGTAGGAAAAATTTATTTGTTTGTTTATATATTGACTTTTAGGAGAAATTTAAGTGCATATTACTAAGTTGAAGAAACCAATCTGAAATATCGAAGGTCTATGTAATTCTAACCATACGACATTTTGGAAAAAGCAAAACTTGGTGACAGTAAATAGGTAAGTGGTTGACAAGGGCTGGCTAAGGGGAGGAAGAGAAGCATAAACAGCACAGAGCACAAAACTTGTACTGCAGTGGTGGATCCATATCAATATATATTTGTCCTAAAATGCATAGAATGTACATACCAAGAAATCCCAGTAGAAACGGTGTACCTTGCTTGGAGAATGATATGTGAACATAGGTTTATTGACTGTAACAAACTTTCTCATGCAGGATTTGAATGGTATGGGAGACTGAGCACGTGTAGGGGTGAAGTGTATATGGGAATTCTCTGTACTTCTTGCTTTATTTTTTTTTTTTTGCATAACCTAAAGCTGCTAAAGAGTAAAGTTTACTAAAATGAGAGGGGGCTACTAACTGGTTTCTAAGAAGGATCATTCCAATCAGGGAAGTTACAGCTGTATTTCTCTGAGGTCCCAATCTCAGGCATAGCTACTACCCAGGCTCCAGAAACATTTCTGATAGAGCTCTAGAACACCATGGTAAGAAGCTCTCACTCCCCGAGGCTGGTGTGCTGTCAGAAAGCCAAAAAGAAGCTCCACAGAAAGTCCATTGAATGGTTCTGTGCCTATATAGACAGGAAGATGCCCAGAAAACTGCCAGATGTCCTACACTCCTCCCTTTCTGGTTCCTGCCATTGTCTGGCTGTAATCTGAAGGGAAATGCCAGAGCCAAAACTGCTGAGTTGCCAGAGAACCTTCTTAAACTGGGGTCTATACAAATCATGAAGGTTTAAAAGCTGTATGAGTACTTTAAGCCACCACATTTCAGAGTAGTTTGTCACACAACAAACAACCAAGACAGTCCTTAAAAATATAGAGCCTACTATTCAATTTTGGTTGGACTATGAGAGAACAGGTCCTCCTATTTCTGACCAGAAGACTTGTTCCCTAATAATTTTAGCCTATAGACCACACGGTTTGAAATAAAGAGTCTTAGGCTTTATTTATCCTTTGGTCCAAATTGATTGTAAAAGACAAATGCAAGGAATTCAATTGATGTTTTTCAGATTCCTTATCTACAGAGTAAATGAGTCTACAGAGTACAGAGTCTTTTTGTCCAATGTGGAGCTTGGGAAGACTGCATGAATCAAGAGAACAATAGGAATAGTCCACCCAAGTGTTCAGTAAATTTTGTTCCTCATGCCTTTTCATCTTTATGAAGGTCTAGGAAGACACTACATTGCATGGAATGAATCATTATTTATTCATGACTTAGTTCTATCACAACCTTAACAGGTTCAGTGTAGATTTCAATTTGTCTCACTTACCTTCTGATTCGTTAAATTACACATGAAAAGCACTGGCCTCTCCACGACTTGCAGAGAAGAATGCTGCTTCCCAGCCTAAATATATTTCCACGTGGCTAGTCCCCATTGTTTTTCCATAGGAGAAAAATTTGTCTCTCCAAAAAATTCATTTTTATAAGCCTGCTCTCTGTGAGATCTCAGGGAACATATGTGGTCAGGATCATTTCTTCCAGCACCACAGCCCTTTTCAAAATCCTTCCTTTGGCAGCCAGCAAGTTTCTTATAATCCTTTTGGAAGTAGCTTTTCCCCAAGAATAATCACCCTGGCATGAAGGCAGAGAAGTACACATAACTATGTCCCAAGAAAGCCAGGTCCGAGAACCCTATTTCATGCCAATTCCAGCATGGTATGGAGACTTCTGAAGGAAAATATTACCTTGGTATAGAAATCAGGCTCTGTGGCTGTTCAGCATGGGTGGCCTGACAACCAAGTGGGAAGCAACTTCAGGGACAGTTCTTAACCTAGGTTACTTCTAATGTTCAATAGTAGGAGGAAAACATTGAAAATTAATTACTTTAATGTTTATCCAGCTTCTTATCCTGACTCTAACCAGACAGAGCATGGTCTAAAATAGCTGTTACCTTAAAAACTACAATTGAGAATATTTTCTTTTAAAAACAGACATACTTTTATTTATAATGCAACATGAATTTCTAATTATTATGAATTTTGAATGAAAATCTTGAGTGGATTATTAACAATAAGTTAGAAAACCTCAATATTTTAAAATAACAGAAAAATAAACACAAATTGTTGATACTGTACTAATTAGGACTCTAGACATTCAAGTAAATAACAATGTTGAATTCAATGCAGTTGAGTTTGGTTGCATCAAAGTAACTGATAACATCACTAGAAAGATGTAAATTTAGAAGAATATGCTGTATTTGATAGATTAGGTTTAGGAAATGTTTGATAGGCTATGTTTAGGCAATGTTTTGCAAATATTTGCCTCCAATTTGTCCACATAAACCCATTTTTGGTAGAGTAAGAGCACAAAGACATTGTGTTTCTGGCTCCCATAGGCTCCCTAGTTTTTAAAGTTTCTACCATAAAGATAAACTCAGTTCAAAAAGCTACCTTGACTCATAGTACTAAAAGTCTAAAAATAATAATTTTGGACATACAAAAAGATATTTCTAAATAGATTAATACATTCAAACTACTAGAAATTTTTAAGTCAACATTTTTGTACCACTACAATTTTACAGTCTTTCATGCCTTTTAATGGAAGTTTTCAGGGCTCTATCCTGAGTCATTTAATTTCTGTGAACAGATCTGTCCTGGCTACTCATTGGCATATATTCCTGTGCCACCCACATCGAGCTCCAAATGTGGATCCAAGGACTGCTGAGTTGTGAACACTCTATTTGTGTAATTCTGCCACTGACCACCCTTAAACCTCAAAGGAATCAAAGGAAAGCAAAGATATGCTGAAATACAGTTTTTAAGAAAATACTTAAGGACATGTATAAGAATGTGCGTTCTTCTATACTACCCTGTCATGTGTGGGTCCTATGAGTCAAGACCACCTATATACCATTTTTAGCAGCTAGGGGGTCTGGGCATGATCTGTGGCTAAATTGTATGTTCATATGCACTAGCCTGCCCAGTGCTCCATGAAAACATCAGGACTAACCACAGCCTGAAAGAGGAAACTCTCATTTAGTGCAAAGAGTAGGTGAATTGTTAGACCTTGGTTGAAATACCTTCTTGTACCCTCTTCCATCCTTAACTAAGATTTATGTGTATGTGCACAACTTTGTACTTTAACTCAAAATGAAAAGACATGGGACAGTGGAGCTTTCCAATCCAGCAACTATAGATTAGGCAAAAGCTAAACAGAGAAATAGAATAGTCATTTGAACCTTAATTACTCACTGACTTTCTTGCCAACATTACCAACACTAAAAGCTTTGTTTCATCTTGATTTTGATTTGTAAGTTCAATTTTACTCAGTGTTCTGAATTAAAGTGAGGGGAACATCAGTTAATTATAAGTTAATTTTGCCACAATCTGGAATAAATTAGATGATTGCTTAGTTCACATAAATATATTGTAATCATAAATTGGGATTTGAGACTTTGAAGGGAATTATAAAATTACTTCCCATCCAAACCTCTCATTTTAGAGATGAAAAAATGGGGATCCAGTGTAACTAAATGACCTTCCCAAGGTCATAAAGCTAATTAAAAGCTAAGCAAAACTATGTTCCATGTCTCCTGCTTCCCCATGCGGGTATTTAGTTTGTCTATTATCTCAGCATTTGATTAGTCATAATAAGATCTAGCAATGGTCAGGATTAAACAAAATACCAGATAGACCTTTTGCGTCCTTTCTTTGTTCCTGGGCTCCTTTAAAACATGAAGTTATTTTGTTTACTAGTTTAATTATTTTAATATTCTTTGCAGAATCTAACACTGGGGTTTTCAGCAAAATTTTATCATGTAAATTGTACTGAATAATTACGGAAATTAACTGGTCTATCTTTTGAGTAACAACAGATTAATGTTTATAGTAGCCCTCTTGATGAGTATGGAAGGCTGATTTCCAGGTACAGAATGATAGTAGAAGTTGGTATGGAATTTATATTGTCCATTTCTATACCACAAAGAATAAATCATATGAAAGTAACAGACTTAGAAAGAAAATAATAGCAGCAATATTAATTATATTACATGACTAAATGGTTCCTTCTCCCTATTGTCTTTCTCAAGTTGCTGATGAATCATATTCTCACATGGACAAGGGTGATTCAAATATATGGTGAACATTTAAATATTTTTAAGTGTATTGCACCAAAAAACACATCACTAGTAGTTTCTTCAAAATACACACCCGCATACACACACTGAGCACACTTATCCTATTGTTCTTGACATTTTCTGAAGCAGTTCTAGAAGTCCTCTTTCATGAAGATCTTTACAGGTGTGAACACAAATACTGTAAATGCTATTTCTTGGCACCACCCAAATCCATGGGATAAGTGTGTTTCAAATGAGGGGGAATAATTTGAGTGGGATCAATGTTAATCTGTCTTTTACTGTCATGAATTTTTTTCATTTTAAAGAGCAAAAACAATAAAAGCTGGTACAGAATTTCAAAATAAGATAATAGGAGATTAAAAATGGTTAATACATTGTGCATTGGTATCTTCAAAGTAGCTGTATAACAAGATACAGGCATGGAAATTGATCAGTCCACATAAGCACAAAGTTTTCTTCTCAGTGAACCAACAGAAACTAGTAGTATAATTATCTGAGCTATCTTCTGAATATATATATATATATATATATATATATATATATATATATTCCTTTTACATTCCTTCTTTTCTCCTTTCCCAGTCCCAGTGTTTTTCCTTTTGAGCTATTTTTTCCCATTTCACCATATCTATTGTGCATTTTGTTCTTATTTACTCTTTCAGTTTCTTACCCTAGGAAACAATACAATGTTTACACATGAGTCTAATTTATTTCACTTATGAATATGGCCTTAAGTTGCATCCATTTACCTAAAATGCCTCAAGTTTACCCTTCTTTATAGCTGAGTACTACTCCACAGTATAAAAATACCACATAAAAATACCACATCTTTTTAATCCATTCCTTGATTGATGGGCATTTAGGTTGTTTTCAAGATTTAAATTGTGCCACTATAAACATCACTGTATGTATATCACTGTGATATCACGCTTTCAATTCTTCTAGGAAAATATCCAGAGCAATTAGCCAGAGAAATGAGAACAAGAGAGAGAAATAAAAAGAATAACAATAGGAAAACAAGAAGTTAAAATTATCATTATTCATAGATGACATGATACTCGACATAGAACATCCAAAAACTCCACCAAAAGATTTCTATATTTAATAAACAAATTCAGTGGAATAGCTGGGTACAAACTCAACACTCAAAAATCAATAGTATTCTTGTACACAAATGACAAACTCACTGAGAGAGAAATTAGTAAGACAACACACTTCAAAATAGCATACAAAAAAATAAAATGTTCAGGAATCAAACTAGCAAAAGAAGTAAAAGATCTATATATTGAAAATTACAGATGTGTTGGCCACTGCCTCCACCAGGGAAACAGAAAGAACTCAGCCTTTTCCTGTGAGTCAGTGCTAGTCACAGACTTCAGTGGAAGAGAAGAAGAAGTCACCAAACCCTCCTTCTGAATCAGCATCATATACTGGCTGCTGAGGGGACAGCCAGACCCCAACACCTTCTGGAGTACATACAGGAAAAGAAGAAGCGCCAAGCCCCTCTCCACCATAAGTGACTGGCTGATCAAGTGACTGGCTGATAAAGTGACTTGCTGATCCAGAGAAACACAGGCTGCAATGATAGCTATTGAGGTTAAATGCAATTTGATGCTTGCGGTGTTTGATGTTTCACTGACTTTGCAGGTCTTGGGCCAGTGATCTTATCATCTATTTAGAGGATAATGATACACAGTGTGGCATCTATGGAGGGATCTTCTGAACATGGTAGCCATTGTTAATTCCCTATTATCTTGTTTTGAAGTCCTGTATCACTTTCACTGTTTTGTTGAGTTAGGTTTTATTATGCTTTGTTTTGTCTGATTTTGTTACATCCAATGGCATGGGCAGCTATTTCAAAGATAGCAAGATATATTATGGTAGATATTTTGGATTTACTATTGTCTTGTTTTGAAGTCCTTTATTGCATTCATTGTTTTGTTTGGATTGGTTGTATTCTTTTCTGTTTTCTATGATTTTTCCTGTGTCTGAAGGTATTTGCAGCTGTTGTGAAGACAAGAGACATTCAATTTTGTATTGTTTTCTGTTTCACTTACATTGGTTTGTTTTGATTGGCTTTATTGTTTTATTTTGCTTTATTTTATTCTCTTTAAAATAGAAAAAAATTACAGTGCTCTGAAAAATGATATCAAAGAGGATATCAATATGGAACGATATACATTGCTCATGGATCAGAAGAACAAACATTGTGAAAATGGTCAAACTCCAAAAACTGTTATACAGATTTAATGCAATCCCAATTAAAATGCCATTAGCATACCTCATGGATCTAGATTAAAACATTCCTAAAATTGATTTGGAAACAGAAGACACCTAGGCAATCCTGGGCAATGGTAGCAAGGCAGGAAGTATCACAATCCATTATTTGAAATTATAGTACAAAGCTACTGTGAAAAATTCAGCATGGTACTGGCAAAAATACAGACTTCAGGATCATTGGAAGAAATTAGAAGATGTAGACAGAACTACAAACACACTCAGCCACCTTATCTTGGACAAAGGGGCCAAATATGTTCACTGGAAGAAAGAGGACCTCTTCAATAAATGGTACAGGAAAAACAGGCTTTCTACATGCTGAAAACTAAAATTAGATCCATGTATAGCCACATGTACTAAACTAAAGTCAAAGTGGATCAAAGATCAAAATATTAAAACAGAAATGTGAAATATACCAGAATACAAAGTAGAAATATTGAATACATAGGGGCAGGCAGAGAGTTCATTAAAAAAAAACAAACTGCATAAGAAATACTTCAAAGAATCAACAACTGCGACCTCATTAAAAAGCTTTTGCACATAAAAAAAAATCACCAACAAGGTGAAAAGAAAACCCATAGAGTGGGAAAAAATTTTAGCCAACTGTCCCTCAGACAAAAGACTTCTATCTAGAGCATACAAAGAATTGAAAATAATCAGGCCTCCCAAATTCAAAGAGTGAGTCCAAAAATAGGCATTTAAGGTGAACACACAATTATCAGATGAAGAAATACAAATGGCAAATAAAATATATGAAAAAATGTTCAGTGTCATTGTTCATTTGAGAAATGCAAATTAAAACAACATTGATATCTGTAGATTCTCCATCCCTTATAAGGCTTTACTTTAGTATTTTCAAATGGTGATGTGTCAGTCAATTGGATCCCCTGAGGAGGCTTAGAATTCTGGAATGGGTTATTTTCAGCACAGGGTTGGCATCATTGGCAGACAGGGGAGCAGATGTTGGCCAGGCGTAGGATGCCATGGCTTTCTCTTTTGTGACTTAGGATGTTTTATTGTTTTGGTGGGTTTCTGAACAACATCAGTAGGCAGTAAACCTTTTTTTTTTTCAGGCCAAGTGAGGGCCCAAAGTTCAGTTTGCTATGAAGATCATCCTTGTGGGAGGGCCTCAGCCAATATAACTTTGTCTAGGGTGACCACAGTATATCTAGCCTATTGGACTCCATCCCTAACAGAGTTACATCCATCCATAAACAGGGTGTACTCAGCATCTGTCAGGGGATTTATTTTTAAGTCTGGTTGGCTCAAGAATAGCTCATCGGTCAATGCCAGGCAGTTATGGCCTGGTGGACCCAGCTTGGTGGGAAGGTACAAGGCAGGATTTAGTGGTTTTATCACAAGAGTTGGGTGAGGATTTTTGCATAAGAGTCTTTGGTACTGCATGACCCAGCTGTTGGAGTCAGTGGTTTCAACAATTTATTCAGGAAGTCCTGTACAGAATGTGGCACCTGGATAGTTACGTCTTGGCCTATGGTGAGCTTGTCAGTTTTCTAGATCAAAAGGACAGTGGCTGTTAGAGTGCTGAGGTAAGAGGGTATAGCCATTAGTGACTAGATCCAAGTATTTGCACAGGTAGGCCACTGAGACTCTCCGAGGCTAACAGTCTGAGTAAGCATCTTTGAAGCCACATGTCAGCATTTCTCAATAAACAAGTTGAATTCCTGTTACTGCTGGGATTCCCAATGCTGATGCTGTAGAGAAGGCCTTTTTAATGTCATTGAAGTCTTTTCTTGTTCTGAGTTCCAGTCAAAAGGTATCAGAGTCTTTTTCAGACAAGATATCATATAGGAGCCTTGATTTTTGTGAACTCAGCTATCCAGATTTTACAGCAGCTTTACAGAATTTGCAGGGTTTTTTCTTTGTGGTTGGAACTGGAATGGAACAGGTGACCTCTTTTTGTGGTAAGTCAAGTCTCAGATATCTAACTTTTTGTTTACAAAGTTGTGCCTTTTCCCAAGATACCTTGTAGTGAGTTTCTGTCAGGTGTTACAGCAGAGTTTTTTTGTTTTCTTTTTGTTTTTTGCCTTTCTGGTAGACATCATGGTGTCATCAATCAGAAGTGCAATGATATTTTGTGCTAGGAAACTAGACAGGTAAATTGTGTGGCTTCTCCAAAGAGGGTAAGCAAGTTTTTAAACTTCTGGGAAGTTAAATCCAGATCAACTGACTTTTACGTTCAGAACTTGGGTCTTTCCATTTAACAGTGAAGAAGGCTTGGCTGACAGGAGTCAACCAAAGGCAGAAAAAGGCATTCTTTAGATACATGCAAGTGTATTATCAGGCTGTGTATGGAAGAAAAGTTTTGGGATTGCAAACTATGGCAGCATTCACAACTCAGAGAATAGTTTCATTAGTAAATGAAATTTCCCTGAATTGTGTGATATTATCCATTGGATTTCTTCACAGACAGAAGAGGTGTTTCTGTGGGATGTGTCCTAATTGAGCTTCTGGTTGCATGGGAGTACTGATTGATACAGGTGGGGATTGCCCTGGCATAATCAGAGGCAGGTGGTTGATGGCCCAGACTCAGGGAAAGAGGATTCTTTCCTCAGGGAACCATGACAACAGGCAGGATGACCAGATCGGTTGCTAGAGCCTCCCCAAAATAGTGGGGGAGTTTTTAAACTTTCATGGCAATTGAGTCTGAATGAGGAAGTTTTTTGTCTTGTCTCAGAATCTTCCAAGGAGTAGTAGGGGACATTCTGGAATATACAAGAATTCATGTTTGGTGAAGATCTTTCCAGGCTGCAAGTTTGTGACTGGTAGAAGGATCAAGAGTCCCAGCTTCCCCAGTGAGGCAATAGGTTGACTTTCTGACATGAAAGTCACATGCTGGCCCTCAATAGGGACATTAGTTGTGCTCCCAGTGATCCAGCTGAAGAAGGAAGCCTAGTCTGGCCTAACTTGAGCCTGCCAAACTAATGAAAGCATTATCATATGATCCAGCTTGGAGTCTTTATTTTTTAGTCTGAATGAGCATTTATTTTTAGTATCTCTTGCATGATAATCTACCAGGCTGAATTGTTTTTTGCAGATATCAGGTGCTTTTTGTGCAATGAAGGCTGAATTTATTATCTACAGATTTTTAAGAGCCTTAGGGTCAAAGAAATGTAGACCCTGTGGGCTTCACAGAGTCACTCATGAAAATATGAAGGGTTTTTATCAGACTTTTGGTTAATGGTAATGATTTTAGCATATTTTTAGGGCTTTTTCTTCTCCTCTTTTATGCCTTCAAAAAATGCTCAACTCAGTTGCTTTGTTTCTTTTTGCAGGATGCTGTACTCCTAGGTGGCCTTTGAGAAAGGCCATGGCAACCCATTTATCAGGGTTGAGAGTTTAAGGAGGAACTTCTCTCATCAATCAGCTTTTTCATCATTCAAAATATACCAGAAGTTTTGTGTTGATCAGAGTCACAAGGAATTGACAGTCATCTTGGGTGGACATTAGATGATGACATCTGACCGGATAAATGTATAAGGTTAGCTATGAAGCAAAAGTTTCCAGCAGGGGAAGGAAGCTCTGTGGCCAAATACAGGCTTTGGCATATTGAACTGGAACCAGCTCAATTGGCTGGAAATAGCTGAGTCTGGAGCAGGGGAAACTATAGGTGTTGGCAGAAAATGCAGCAGCCAACAAGGGATGATTCATCTGCCAAGGCAAAATTCTCAAGGAGAAGCAGTTTGGTTTTTAACTCTGTAACAATCAGAAAAACCCTTTTTAAAATTCTTGGGCCTGCAGTCAGAGACCATGGGTTTGGACTAATTAGTTCCCATTTTTTACTTCCTATGTGTGTTGGGGGGAAGGGGGTGCCCTTGAATGACTGTGCAACAAACAAGGGATGGGTACCTCTCAGAGAGAGACCATTCAGATGCCCACCTGGCCACTTGCCTCTTGGTAACATTGGGACCATCTGGACTATGGAATACATTCTCCATTTTGTACTTTCTAGACATGTCAACAGAACCACAGGTTGGGACCCAGTCAAGCTCTGTATTTAGAAGGAACCCCTGCTCCTCACTCTGGAGCAGAAGGAATGGTCTATTGCTTTAACTATCTATTACAAACATTCACACAATCATTTAATAGTCATTCAGAGGTTAAAATATTCCCTCCTCCAAACCGCAGGGAGGCCTAACTAACAAGAGGTGATCAGCCTCTCCTTCTGCTCAAACTGAGCAGGCATAGACTGAAATTGATGACCCTGGGGGTCTTACCAAAACCAGGCAAGCAGGTAAGCAGACTGCATCCTCTTCCCTTTTGGGTCTGATATGAGCTTCTCAAATGGTAGGTTAGGAATCCTCCTCCAGACTTCTGAGGGATTCAAGAAATCTCAAGGGTGTGCCTTTCTGTAAGGACCTAGAGAAGTCCTTGCTCCACCCATGAGGGCCACAATCAATAACCAAAGAGATTAGCACAGTTGGTCTTCCTGGATGATGCACCAGATACAGGCAAACAAAAACACTGAAATATCACACAGGATTTAGAGACAGATTCATTTAGAACAGTGGGCAATTGATGAGGATTCATTCCCAAAATATCAGGCCCCAAAGGCTCAGGAAGGGAGGCTTTTATGACCTAGCAAGGCAGAAGTACAAAGGCCATGTGGCTTGTCATTTGAGGATTCATTTGTACAATGTGCATCATAGTGACCAGTCATTACAGAAGTAACAGGAACTGTAACAGGAACTGAAGTAAACTGAAGAGTACCTGGACAACTAACAGAAACAAAGTATACTGGTGCAGGGAGGAGCATTTTCCGCTACACTTCTTTAGGATAGGCTTTCAATTATGAGGACAAAGAACTTGAAATTGATGAGTATTAGATGGCAAGGGATGTGACTCAGTAACAGAGCCCTTGTCTAGCATGTGTAACACCCTGAGTTCAATCTCCAGCTCTGAAAAAAAAAGAATATTGGTCAATATTTTCAAATTGCTCTCTTTAAAGTAATAGAAAATTCTACCCCTACAAACTTCCAAAGTATTCCAATGGATCCTCTCCAATACCTAAATGTTCAACTAATTATTCAATTAATTAGTCATTGTCCAATTGAAAAAAATAAATCATATTTCTTATTATTTTAATTTGTATTTATTTGATTGTTAAAAATACAGAATATTTATCAGTCTTCTGAATATCACTGTTTATAAGAAGACTATCTTTTCATGTTCCTTTACAAGAATAAATAAACTATGGTGGTAATATGGTCAAAATTACCAATAGATTTTCATACCCTTGGCAAGACAAGGACATCAAAAAGAATTTCCTTTTCTTAAACTATTACTAGCCTGAATAGGATAACACATATACCCCTGAATCAGTCATCATAGGAATAGAACTGGACTTTCATTTTCAAATCCTGAGTCATAGGTCAACTCATGATGTCAGGGGTTGGAGTCAACCCAGTTGAGCTGGGTGCAACAAACATCATCACCTAATATAAGTTCCTGCACAAGACTCAGGGAACTGTAGGTGTTGCCATACACAGTGTTCAGTGTATATCTTTGCCTTTCATTGGGCATAAATGCCCATAGGCTAAAGGGAACCTAGGACTAAATAATCACCAAATAAACATTTGCACAAAGCAGAACCATCTGCTGGTGGTTGATTATCAACTATTTAACTTCCCACATATGAAAACTAATGCTCATTTTTAAAACTAGATATCTGCAAAAAGCAAGTACTAGATGAAATATCTTATATGTAGTATTTTATGAAAATGCTAAGTTGCATCCTTAAAGCATATCAAAACAAAACTTACCATGAGACATCACCCATCATTATCTTTTCCTCTAAGCAAAATTTGTCTGGAGTGAGGTGGAGCAATAAAAATCTTTATAAGTCATAGTAATGGAAAAATGTCCCTTTTAAGTGATATACTTTCAGTTTACACATTAAGAGAGATGTAAACCATGAAAAGTTGACTGAACAGAATTTTGAAATCTGGAGGCTCAGCAATGCAGAAAGTATATAATAAAAACTTATTGAAAGTGTAAATAAAAAGAACATGTCATACAAGATTATCTCTTACTTATGAAGTCTTCTAATTAATCCTTTTTTCCCTTATTTTGATCACAAGGAGATCAAATATCATGAAGCATAAGTTCAGTTAATTATGTTGACCTCAAAATATATGTTAGTATTATAATTTGTTCCCAGTTTTTTTACTGCCCCTTTCATTGCTAAAGGGAAAGAAAGAGTCTAGCCAGTTTGATGGAGAAACAGGATGGACAAAGAAGCTAAGTAACTTGTTTGAAGTCACAGGGGCTATCACTAACAAAACCATAAGCCAAAAGCCTGTTCCTTCCAATCTAACCCACTAAATCTCTCCAACAAGCAACCTAACCTCAACAGCTGGATTTTTCTAGATGTGCATTTCCATGACAGGAAATCAGGCAATCTGCAAATAGTAACTAGTGAGCACTCAGAGCTGAACCTAAATCGCAACTCCAAATACTCTTTAGTCAATTCATTTTTCTCATATTTTCCTGAGTTCTGCTGGATATTACTGTTGCCCTGGAAAAAGGGCTGGTTGGAAAACATAGCATCAGCTATGCAAATAAAATGAAAATGAGTTTTTCTTTTAAGAGTTTATTTCTTCAAAACATCATCCTAGAATCCGTGGAAGAAGATGAATTTAATTTAATTTAGTTTAACAACTTCTGTTTAAAAACCTCATGTTTTCAGTGCAGCAGGGACTATCTACCATCTGTCCTTTTACAGTTGTGGCACCTCCACACAGTAGATGTAAAAAGATACCGTGATTGGTTTATTTCATAACAAACATTTTTCATGAAAATTGTCATCATCTTAACTACCATCAGAATGAACAAAATATGACAAAATAGATATAAAAGGAGTAGTATTTCCCAGAAGGGTTTTGAAAAGGCTCTGATTTTGGTGCTATGTGGTCCGTTTTCTTCATTGAAAATGTGTTATAGTTCTCATCCATCCTAAAATGAATGTCGTAAAAGGGGAGGAAGGCTGAGGCAGAAGGATGAACATATGTTCCATGATTTTTAAGATAACAGGGTACCTTAAATGCCTTGAAAGCCTATTGTTAAGAAAAATGCAGGAAAATGAGATGCCACATGTGCTGTAGCACAGTATAAAACAAGCTGAGAAGTCAGCACAGAGACAGGACCTGCTTTTTATCTTGAATATATCACAAGTACGTGAAGGTCTTCTTTTTGTACTTGCAGAGTTGAATAGTATTACTTACACTTAGAGAGATTTTATGGTTGCCAGATAAGATGATTTTAAAAGCAAACAGTTATTACTATCACTATAGTCATTTCAGAATCTTACCTCAGAATCATTTACAATATAAAATCATATAAACCCAACCTCCAAAATATCACTTGACTACACACATATCTTTTCATTGCCAGTGTCACTGTCCTGATCTAAAAAATTATATGAGCTCGTGAAAAGGCTGCCTCGCCAGCCCAACGTCTCATTTTCCTACCTTCTTTTTTGTTCCGAGCTCACACCAGAGCCTCCAAATCATATTATACTTCCTGTGCCCAATCCCATGCTAATTTGAGTAAAACTAAGCTCCATGTTTTTAAAAGCTTTGTATGTGACTCTGGAAGACAGCTTGTCTTTTTCTAGTTTCAAGATAAGCTTGTGACCTGTTTCACTTCGAGTACCATTATCTTACACAGAATGCATTTTTGGTTGCTTCACATTTCTAGGTCACATTAATTAGAATCTAGAATAAAGTTCTGATGCATTTAAAAAAAGCCATGAAGGTCAAAGGATCACGTTCACAAATCTTACGGAGAATGTCAAGCTCGAGAATTACTATGTACAGTACAATGGAAATGCTACTTACATGGCACTTTATATTTTTGCAAAAGAAAATGCTTTGGAGAAACACATCTATTGTTTTTGCCTAATAAGCATCCACTAAGGCCTTTGGAGAGTCGTGCCTTACTCACTGAAAATACTCTTGCGAGAACTCAAACCAAGAGAATGAGCACATGATCCAGGTAATGTCAGTCAGAGACTCCTTTTCTAGATCTAAATACGGAGAAAGTAACATAGACCAAAAAATTTAAGTTCATTAATCCTGATAACAATAACCTAAAACTGTCCACACATTTATGCTACCTATGATGCTGTAATTATTCCTTTTAAAAATTAAAATCAAGGGCCAGAGATTTAGCTCAGTAGCACAAGTGCCTACCTGGCATGCTCGAGGTGGTGAGTACCAATTAATTAATTAATTAATTAATTAAAATCAATAAATTTGTTTTCAGTGTTACAGATTAAATTTAGAATAAATTCATCATAGAATTAAAAATGGACAAGCTTGTTGTAGTGTAATCACAGCTACTTGGGAGGCTAAGGTGGGAGAATTTCAAGGCCAACCTGAGCAACTTAGACCCTGTCACAAAAAGTGGGGGTTGGCTCTGAACAAAGCTGTCATTCATACTGAGAAAAAATAAAATATTAATAAAAGATAAATTCTTTAACAGGGCTGGGGAAGTACCTCAGTGGTGGAATGGCTACCTAGTATGTGTGAGGACTTGAGTTTGATCCCCAGTACCACACACACACAAACAAAAAAAGACTCTCCATGCCAAGACCACTATAAAACCTGGGATTTTCATTTTCTGTTCATGAGGCTCTTACATCACACCTGGACTTCAGAATGAGGTGACTTCCACACCAGTACAAAATGAAGGCTTCTGAGTCTTTCTTCCTTTTGGTGCAGAATGGGTATGTGTGTGGGGATCAGGCTTTCACCAAGGGTGCCTGTTCTCAATGAGCTATCAGACTCCTCATGAACACAATTCAGGTATCCTGAATACCAAAGCATCTTTCATCTTATTTTTTTATTTTGTTCTATTAGTGCATATAGTTACAAAGGATAGTTTTCATTTTGATATAGTCACACATACAAGTAACTACCTGAACACTTATTCTCATTATGCTCCTTCCCTTTCTTCATCCCTCCCCCAAACCCCTTCCTTTTTTCTAATAGTCTCCTTTTTACTTTTATGTCATCATTTTCTTTTTTTAGATGTTTCATGTGAGAGAAAACATGCAACATTTGACTTTCTGGGTCTGACTTATTTCATATAACATGATGGACTACAGTTTCATCCATTTTACGCAAATTACATGATTTTTCTGATCTTTATAGCTGAATAACACTCCACTGTGTATACATGCCACGTTTTCTTCATTTATCTGCTGATGGGCCCCAAGTCTATTTCTGTAATTTAGCTATTATGAACTGTGTCATAGTGAATATGGGCATTCATGTAACTCCATAATGTACTACACTGACTTTAACACTTTTGGGAATATGTCAGGGATTTATATAGCTGGTGCGTATTTTTAGTTTTTTGAGGGTTCGCATACTGGTTTCCATAGCATCTATACTAGTGTAGATGCTTACCAAGATTGTGGAAGGGTTTCTTCCCCTCCTATAATCCTACTCTTGTATATTTTTGCCAGTGTGTATTGTTTGTGTATTCTATTCTGACTAGGATTAACCTAGAACCTTGCTGTAGTTTTGAATTTGCATTTCCCTAATTGATAAAGATATTGAATATTTTTCAGAAACTTATTGGCCATTTGTACTTCTTTTGAGAAATGTGTTTGCTTTGTTGGATATTTCTTGACTGGGCTAATTGAAGGGGTGAGGATAGTGTTAAGGTTTTTGTTTTTTGTATTTATTTGTTTTTTACCAAGATGACTTTTTGTTGTTTATGGTACTGGGGCTAAACTCAGGCCCTGAACTGTTTTTTGTAGTTATTCAGATAGGGTTTCATTGAGTCATTAAATTGCCTGAACTGGGATTAAACTTATGATCCTCCTGCTTCCACTTCCCAGAGTGCAGGGATTGGTGGTATGTACCACCAACCAATGAGTCTAATGAAAAGGCAGCATGTGATAAACATCTACTCACTTATTCAACAAATACTTACTGAGTGCCAACTCTGTGGCAGACACGGTTTTAGGCTCTGAGGCTGACGAAACATCTCTAAATCCTGCCTCTGGAATTTCCACTTTTAAAACTCCTCTGCCAGGTCTGACATCCCAGAAGGATCCACACACATTTGTGCAGTAATTAGACACTTCTTATGTCCTAAATAAACTCTACTTTCTGCAACAGGAGCTGGTGAGCACACATGCATGCACACACACACACACACACACACACACATACACACAGAGCATATCTTAATATTTTCACAACACAGACACTTTTGTCACCAAGTGAATTAAGGTTTTACACACACACCAAATTTCCAGCAGACACCAACTAGTTCCTTAATTCAATTCAGTTTGGACACTCTCTACGTGGAGATAGCATTGGATTCAACCAGTTAAGAGCTCAGTTCCACAAAACCATCCTGTTACACTTTACATTTACATATTGTCCCAAAATCTCACGCATAGTGGAGAGTTTTGAAAGTGGCTGAATTAAGATGTGTGACTGTGGGTTATGGGTGTGACACTGCAATTAAGGGCATGGACAATGGATACCCCACCCTAGGTGTTGGTTGGAGCAATAAATAGGCTTCTAGCCCAGATGGAATAAAAGGGTCCGAAAGAAAGTCAGGTCTGCAACTGCTGCTGCTTGCTGCTTGCTGCTTAATGCTGTCTGCTTCCCTTACCTTGCTTGGACTGTTTCTCTTCTGTGGTGCCCTCCTCCCATACCACCCTACCTTGGAGCCAGTTGACTATGGCCAGAAACCTCTACAAACTGTGAGCCAAAGTAAACCTTTACTTCTTTAATTTTGGATGTTGGGTATTTTGTCTCAGTAAGGAAAAAAATAACTATGACACCCTCCTACTTCAGAAACTGGTCTCCAATCCTAGTTTGTGACCTCTGTTTCCTTTTTTTATTTTATTTAAAGAGAAAAAACAAAACAAAACAGAATAAAGGGTAGCAACAATACAGAATTCCAAGGAAAAAAGGAAAAGAACAACAACAAAAAATCCTAAGAAATTATTACTTGACAAATTACATACTGACTTCTTGGAAATAGTTGTTCAAATTACAAAGTTAAAACATGTAACGTAGACATTCAAACAGTGATACTGTTAACAGTTCTGCTCCACGATCTGACAAAAACAGCAATATGGTCATCCATCTTACCCACTCAGATATACATGTAATTATATCAAAAGGGTAAAATTAAACACAATAAAATAGAACAAAGCAGATCACAAGAAAGCAATGTAAGAGACATAAATTTCAAAACTAGACAATCGGAGATATTCACCCTCCATCGCACTGACTCTTGTTTTCTTCCAAATAGTTGTCCATATTGTCACATACAGTGAATTCACATGAAACAACATAGCATGGAATTGATTTGAGAAGGATGAGGAGGGCACTTCAGGTCTTCAAGACCAGACATTAGGGAAGCCAAGAATGGCTATCATAGTATTTCTCATTCTCCTCAATACAGCTGTCCATATCTTCATATGTGTTGAACTTAAACAAAATAAAGCAAGCTAAAATCACTTTGAACAAAAAGTGATAGTTTTGCTGGATTTCACATCATGACATTATGGAATCATCACTGGGTATTGTAGTGTCTCTTTTTCTTCAAAGTAGTTGTTCATTTCAACATGTGTTATATAGTTGGTTCTTGTAAACTGTTTATAAGCACTACACATGCATGAGTCTCTACATGTATATCTATCCTTTCTGTATTAGAGGTAAAAACAAAACAAAGCAAGATAAAACAATTCCAGAAAAGCATGAGGCAAAAAAGTCACATAAAACCGCAATACAAGGTGATTTACAATGGTTACCATGATGTCTCAGCAGTATATAACAATATTAATAAAAACAAATCATTGGAGACATTATAAGACTTCAAAAGCAAGTAATAATCAAACCAGAGTGGGTATCTTAGTGAATCTTGTCATCTTCAGTGTAATTGCCTATACTCTTAGACTTGATGCTATCAATCATAACAGATTTAAATAAAATCAGTCAATACAAAGTAGCAATCTAACAAACCAGATTCAAATAAGATCAGTCATAATAAGACAGTATAAGTTATAAAGGGCTTCAGATTAAGCTGATAGGAAAATTAGGGATGATTACCATAATATGTCCTCTTATTTTTGGGATAGCTG
>PVJX010023082.1:0-29735 GCA_004027295.1 Dolichotis patagonum | reverse complement strand
TAAAAAAAATCTTTAAAAAATGGCACCAGTGATTAAACATATATGCTTATCAGTCCATATAAATGATCATTTTCCAGTGGAAAGTGGTGAAATACCCTATCATAGTCATGTACAGTGATAGCCTCAGAGTTTAACTGAATAACTGATACATTTTAGACAGATGCATTTGTTTCTAGCCATTGTAGGAAAATATGAAATTGCTTAGTCTTTTGTTTGCATATTTAAGTAACTTGTGAAGTACATGAAGCAGAACATTTGTAAAAGGGAAGGACACTAGTATCTGTCACGCATTTATTTCACACTAACTATGCTTCCGTTCGCCCCTCCCATACTTTGTTAGTACTGCTTATTACCCATACTTTTCAAATGCGGAGACTGAGGCCCATTATTATAGGTATTATCGGTAATTGTCTTCCCTAAGGTAATACAGTTATGAAGGTAGAATTCAGATCCAGTTTCTGCCTGTATTTAGGCCACTATCCTAAAATCTCACATTTAAAAAAATAAAGTTATCACTATTTTGGTTGCAAATTTCTTTTCAGATGAAAACTTCTTTTCTAAATACATGCATGAACTGAAACAAGCTGTTTTTAAAAATGTCCATGAGGAAAGAAGCTCAAATCTCTTCATTCCAACACATTTCCACTCTGAACTTGAAAAAAGACTCCGATGAGACTGAAGAAACTGGGAAATGGGTGCTGACCAATGGCAGGGGAGAAAGAGGACGGCAGGGTTAAAAGGTCGCCAGGGACATCACTGGCACTGGATTTTGGAGGTAAGTACTGTGGAGAGGGCAGAATGTGGAAGGCATTCAAGAGCGAAGGTTCTGATTGCGCTCTCGTTGCTCATACACTACAGTCACCCAGGCAGTGCCTGCAGAAGGTGTTGCTCCATCTTCCTGGGCAGTGTTTCTCAGCTGCAAGAGCCCGCTTTTCTGCTCAGCTCTCAATGTTCATGGTGTTTCAGGGCCTGGTGGTCTTTTGTGTGATACCTATTTTGATTCACCTCTAATAATTTGTCCAGTCCCTAGGTTTCAACGTCCTCTAAATATTTTTGAAGTTCAGTTTTACATACTGTGTTCTGTTACCTGGATGCCAGTGCATATATCTAGCTCCCAACTCAGTACCTATGAGTGAACTTATCATCTGGAATGACAGAAGTCAAATTGGAGATATAAATTTGGGGATAACTAGCTAAAGATCCATTAGAATTAATAAGATGAGAATTCAGAATAGTATAAATTTCTTTTTTATCCTAACTACAAAAATGCAAACAAAAAAATTTTAGCACTAACTCATTTACTGCTTTTGAGTTAATTCTTGTAAGCTACTTAGTAATTATTCCTAAATTAAGCCATACTTCTTTTTTTTAGTATTTTTTTTAAATTTTTATTTAAAGAGAAAAAAAAACAACCAGACAAAACAGAAAAATGGTAGCAACAATACAGAATTCCAAGGGAAAAAAATAAAAGAACCAAAAACAAACAAATAGACAAACAGACAAAAAAAACCCAAAACAACAACAACAACAAAAACAAAAACACTAAGAAATCACCATTTGATACATTACATACTCTCATCATTGGAAATAGTTGCCTTTATTGCCCAAGTTACAAAGCTAAAGCATACAAAGTAGACATTCAAACAATGAGACTGTTAACAGTTGTGCTCAACAATCTAAAAAAAACAGTAGTATGGTCATCTATCTTACACACTTAAACATACATGCAATTATATCCTTTAGAGCACCCTCTTTTCCTCTCTTTTTTACAGTAGCAATTACACATTTTGGGTTTCATTACTCCTACATTTCTTATTACTTTTTACACTAGATAAACAATGTGATATTTATAAATATGACTCATTTATTTCATCAGTAAGGATGGTCTCAAGTTGACTCCATTTCCCTATGAAGGTCTCAAGATCATCCTTTTTAATAGCTGAGTAGTGTTCCATTGTGTAAAAAGTATCACATCTTTCCAATCCACTCTGCAGTTGATGGGCATCTTGGTTGTTTCCAAGATTTAGCTATCACAAATAGGGCTGCTATAAACATAGGTGCACATATATCACTGCGATATGAACTTTTCAGTTCTTCTGGGAAAATACCCAGGATGGGAAGAGCTGGGTTGAATGGAGCTTCCACTCCTAGTCTTCTGAGAATTCTCCATATTGATTTCCATAGTGGTTGCACCAGTCTACACTCCCACCAACAGTGAAGCAGTGTTCCCTTTTCCCCGCAGCCTTGCCAACATTTGTTATTAGTTGATTTCTTGATGGCAGCTATTCTTTCCAGAGTGAGATGAAATCTCAATGTTGTTTTAATATGCATTTCTTGAATGACTAGTGATAGTGAACATTTCTTCATGTATTTATTTGCCATTTGTATATCTTCATCTGAGATCTGTGTGTTCATCTCAGCTGCCCATTTTTGGAGAGGGTCTTTGAATTTGGGGGGCTTGATGTTTTTCAATTCTTTATATGTTCTTGATATAAGTCCTTTATCTGAGGGCTTGCTGGCTAGAATTCTTTCCTATTCTGTGGGTTTTCTTTTCACTCTGCTGGTGATTTCTTTTCAAGTGCAGAAACTTTTCAATAATATGAGATCCCAGTTGTTGATTCTCTGAAGTGTTTCCTGTTCAGTTTGCATTTTGTTTATGAATTCTCTGCCTACCCCTATGTCTCCAAGACCTACCTTATCTTCTAGTAGATCTAGTGTTTCTGTTTAATGTTTAGGTCTTTGATCCATTTAGACTTTAATTTTGTGCATGGTGATAGACATGGATCTAGTTTCAGTCTTTTGCATGTGGAGAGCCAATTTTTCCAACCCCATTTATTAAAAAGGCTATCCTTCCTCCAGTGAACATGTTTAGCCCCTTTGTCTAATATTGGGTGGCTAAGTGTTTTTGTATCTATACTAGCATCTTCTATTCTGTTCCATTGATCCTCAGGTCTATTTCTTTGCCAGTACCATGCTGATTTTATCACTGTGGCTTTGTAGTACAGTTTCAAGCAGGAATTGAGATGCTTCCTGCCTTGCCTTTATTGCCCAGAACTGCCTTTGCTATTCTAGCTTTCTTCTGGTTCCAAATGAATTTTAGGAGTGTTTTCTCTAGATCTTTGAGGTATGTCAATGCTATTTTGATTGGTATTGCATTAAATATGTATAACAGTTTGGGGAGTATGGACATTTTCACGATGTTGGTTCTTCCTAGCTGAGAGCATGGGACATCTTTCTGATATCCTCTTCAATCTCCTTTTTTAACATAGTATAATTTTCAGCATATAGGTCTTTTACATTTTTAGTTAGGTTGATTCCTAGGCATTTCATTTTTTTAGATGTTATTGTGAAGGGCGATATTTCCATAATTTCTCTTTTGGTGACTTTCTTGTTTGTGTACAGGAATGTTATTGATTTTTGAGCATTGACATTGTAGCCAGCTACACTGCTGAATTTGTTTATTACCTCTAGTAGTCTTTTAATGGAGTTTTTTGGGTCTTCTATATAGAGTATCATGTCATCTGCAAATAGTGATAATTTAACTTCTTTCTTTCCTAACCTTATTCCTTTTATTTCTTTCTCTTGTCTGATTGCCCTGGCTAGTGTTTCCAAAAACTATATTGAATAGGAGTGGTGATAGTGGACATCCTTGTCTTGTTCCTGATTTTAAAGTGAAAGCTTTCAGTTTTTATCCATTTAGTGTAATATTGGCTGTTGGTTTGTCATAGATGGCCTTTATAAGGTTGAGGTAGATACCATGTAAAGGGTTTTTATCATGAACATGTGTTGGACTTTATCAAAAGCTTTTTCTGCATCTATTGAGATTACCATGTGGTTTTTGTTTTTGGCTCTGTTGATGTGGTGTATTACATTTATTGATTTGGGTATGTTAAACCATCCCTGCATTCCTGGAATGAATTCCACTTGATCATGATGTATAATCTTCTTGATGATTTGCTGCATTCTATTTGCCAGTATTTCATTGAGAATCTTTGTGTCTATGTTCATTAGTGAGATTGGCCTATAGTTCTTCTTTTGGTTGGGTCTCTCTGATTTTGGTATCAGAGTAATACTTGCCTCCAGTAATGAATTAGGGAGGATTGCTTTCTGTTCAATTTCGCTGAAGAGTTTAAGGAGTATTGGCATCAAGTCTTCTCTAAATTTCTTATAAAATTCAGCTGTGAATCCATCAGGTTCTGGGCTTTTCTCTTTTGGTAAGTTTTTAATTACCTTTTCAATTTCAATAGCTGATATTGGGTTATTCATAATTGCTCTATCTTCTTGGTTGAGCTTTTGTAGTTCATATGTTTCCAGCAATCTGTCCATTTCCTCTGTGTTTTTCTCTCTGTGTGAGTAGAGATTTTCAAAGTAGGTATTCATGATTTTTGAATTTTCATGGGAATGTGGTAATTTCCCCCTTTTCAGTCCTTATTACATGAATTTGTGCTTTTTCTTTCTTTTTCTTTATAAGGTTAGCTAGAGGTTTCTCAATTTTGTTTATTCTCTCAAAAAACCAGCTTTTCGATTCATTAATTCTCTGTATTATTTTTTTAGTTTCAGTTGCATTGATTTCTGCTCTAATCTTTACAATTTCCTCTCTTGTATGAGCTTTAGATTTAACTTTCTCTTCTTTTTCTAGAAGCTTCATATGAAGCATTAGATTTTTCATTTGTGCTCATTCTGTTTTCTTGATATGACAATTTATTGCTATATATTTCCCTCTTAAGATTGCTTTCATTGCAGCTCACAGATTACAGTATGTTGTGTCTGCATTTTCATTGAATTGTAGGTATTGCTTTATTTCTTCTTTAATTTCCTCTGTAGCCCACTGGTTGTTCAAAAGGTTCCTATTTAATATCCATGTATTTATGCCAGTTTTGCAATATCTTTTACCATTAATTTCCACTTTCAGTGCACTATGGTCAGATAGCATGCATGGGAGAATTTCAATACCTTTGCATTTACTTAAGAATGTTTTATGGGATAATATATGGGCTATTTTGGAGAATGTCCCATGGGCAGCTGAGAAGAAAGTGTATTCTGATGTGGTTGGGTGGAACACTGTGTAAACATCTACTAAGTCCAATTGCTCACAGATATGATTCAGTTCTATTATTTCTTGCTGATTTTTTCTCTAATTGATCTATCTCTTTGTGACAGTGGGATATTAAGGTCACCTGTAATAATTGTGCTCCTGTGTATTTGGTTTTTCATGTGTTTAGTATCTGTCTTATATAGTTGGGTGCTCCTGTGTTTGGTGCATATACATTTATAATTGTTAGTTCTTCGTCTTGAATTTTTCCACTTATGAGTATATAGTGACCTTCTTTGTCTCTTTTAATCATTTTAGGTTTGAAGTTCACATTGTCTGCAAATAGAATAGTTACCCCTGCTTTTTTCTGGGTTCCTGTTGCATGGAATACTGTTTTCCATCCTTTGACTTTTAATCTATGCGTTTCTTTTTGATTCAGATGCGTTTCTTGTGTACAGCATATTGTGGGATCCTGTTTCTTGATCCATTCTGTCAACCTGTTTCTTTTGATATGTGAATTGAGCCCATTTACATTTACAGATATCACTGATATGTACTGGCTTGACTTTGCCATGTTGTGTTACTGTTGTTAGTTTCCTGCTTTTATCTCTTGTTTATTTTCTTGTCCAGCCTGGTGATTTCTTTCTGCTGTTATTCTGTAGATTGTGGTCATTTTTATCTCTACCTAAGATGTCCTTCAGCACTCCTTCTAAGGTTGGTTTGGTGGATATGAATTTCTTTAGTTGTTCTTTGTCATGGAAGTATCTTGTTTCTCCATTAAATTTGAACGACAGTTTTGCTGGGTACATCAGTCTGAATTGAAAGTTGTTTTCTTTTAGGGCTTGAAATACTTCACTCTAAGCTCATCTTAAGCTGAATATTTGTGCTGAGAAGTCTGCTGTGATTCTAATAGGCTTTCCTTGTTAGGTGAGTTGTGTCTTTTCTCTAACAGCTTTTAGTATTTTGTTTTTATGCTGTATATCTGCAATCCTAGTTATTATATGTCTGGGTGAAGGTTTATGTTGGTTATGACTATGTGGCATTCTATATGCCTCACTTATTTGTATATCCAATTTCCCCCATGTTTGGGAAATTTTCTGCCATTATTTTTGTGAACAGCTTAGCTATACCCTTTGCATTGTCTCCTGCCTCCTCACTAATGCCTATTACTCTAACATTGTTTCTCCTAGCATCATCTTGTAACTGTTGGATTGTCAATTCATGCTGCTTTGTTGTTTTTATAAGTTCTACCCTTTCAAGATCGCTGTCTGCAATCCTGTCCTCAGGATCCGAGTCTATCCTCAGCTTCATTTAAGCAGCTCTGCAGGCTTTCAATACAATTTTTTGCTTCTTGCATATCTCTTTCAATTTGTTTCATAGATTTTGCTTGTTTTCTGCATTGTTCATTCAAAGTTTCAATTTCCCATGCTCCTGTAGTTTCTTATCTATTTCTTCTCTAGCTATGTTGAGCAGCTCATTTACCAAGATTGTTACTTTTGTCTTTACATAAGACATTATTTCTAATTTGAGTTCCTCCATAGCCTCGTGGATTTGTTTTTTTACTTCATTTGCTATCTTTTCAGAGATTTCTGGTGTATGAATTTTAGGGTCCTCTATTTCATTATCGCCTGCGCTTGCCCCTGATGGACTTGATTTTCAGGATTGCATTTTGCCTTTTCATTTAGGCATTTTCACCTTTTGGGTAAATTTCTGGTCTTTCTATTCCAACTGTCACAAGTTTCTGTAGTGTGTGTTTCAGGATCCTACTATGTGGTTGATGTTTGTCAAATTGCTGGCTACCACCATGAGGAGGAGACCTAGTCTCCTGAATTCCTCCTACTGTGCCTGTTGGGTGAGTCCTATATTCTTTCTGGGCTGACTAGCCCAGAAGTACTGATGTAGGGCAACTCTTAGTTTCTGCTGTTGTTATATCTTCAGGTTGTGGCAGGTCACCAGGTCTCCCAGGCTATAGTGTTTTTGTCAGCTGAGGCCCTACTGTGTCATTGGGGGGTCTCATATGTTCTTTTAATTTCCTTTAAATTTGGGCAGGGCAATATTGGCACACTCCTCAACCTGTCTGATGTTCTCTGTGTGGGAGGAGGGTGTTACCTACTCTCTTGCTAGGTTTGCCAAGGTCTTAAACTTGGAGGGAGTTTCACTTCTGTCCCTATTTACCCACTGCAGACCTCTATTTTGAGGGGCAAACCCACCACACTGGTTGGAGCCTGATGAAGTCTTCTGTTTGAGTGAGGGGTTCCTGAGACTCTCATCGAGCCAGCATGGTAGTCCACTGCAGTCCAATGTTCCTGGTGGAAGGGCAGGTCAGCAGCTGTGGTCCCAGGCAACTCACACCTGTGGCAGACTTCCTAGATGTTCTTGGAGGAGGGGCGGGCCCATCAGTGGCAGACCCAGGCACCTCAGGCCCTCTGGCACTGGTCACTTCAATGTTCCCTGTGGGCGAAGGGTGGGCCTAGCTCTCCTGAGCAGCCCCAGCTCCCAGCTGCCAGTCCTGCAATGTTCTCAGTCCAGAACAGGCCCTGCTCTCAGCTACCGGGCCAGCGATGTTCCCAGTCCCGCAAGCCATTACTTCTTGAGAACTACAGACAGTATTTAATTTTTAACAACAATGACCAATTTATAATTAGGAGAATGGACACAATAACAGTTTGGTATCTTTACCAGTTCTTCAATTTCTTACCAAGCTTCTTGGATGGAGTTCCTAAACCAAACTGTAACAATTACTGTAGATCTAACAGATACAAATAGTTAAAGACAGCACAGTTAGGCAAAGATGATTCACTCATTCTGTGTTCTATATTGTTAATAAAGAATTCAGTGTAGGTTCTAATCAGATCTACCCTTTTTGTGTTTTAAAATTCCGTGGAGTTCCTCACCTACAGTTTAATAACTTACAAGCCTTCAAATGTCAGAGTATTTTTCAAGCATCCTAAAAATCACAAAATATCCTTTTATTCATTTATTTAGTACACATTTGCAATGCAGAATGTTTACATTCCTTGTATAGAATTAGTACATATACACAATACATCTTAAATTCTTATTTTATCCCCTTTTTCTCCCCTCTTCTCTCTCTCTGTTTGTCTATCTTTTCCCCATTTGAGAAAGGTCTGTCTTACTGCGTATTTACCTATGTTTTGTTTTGCTCACTAGTTGACTTTCTTGTGCAAGACAGAGACCATGCAATATTTAAGCTCACATGTTGAAACATGCAACGTGTGCACCAAATAACTATCTAGTTGAAGTGATTACTAGGTATCAGCATTGATATAAATCTGTAAATACAGTAAGATAATCCTTAGTGCAGTGGAGTGCTGAGCAACAGTAGTGGGAGTTCCATAAGAATATCCCTCTTACATGGAAGGGAATCTTATTAAGGTGCTGCTGAAATAGACCTTAGCAACAGGATTAAACAGAATATGACTTCTTTCAATTTTGTAAAGGGAGTTGAGGGTGGGAGACAGAGACACAGATTGCAGACAGACAGAGAGAGAGAGAGAGGTGCAAACTAGGGTTGCACATTTAGGTCCCAATCACAGTCATAGAAAAGGAGCACAGGAGCCTTTTCCTCCATGGCCCATCATGAGGACATGTATCTAGGAATATGAAGTACAGTGCATTTTATAACTTAGGTTCAAGTTGGTTCAGTTTTGAAGAAGTGGAGAATACTAGCCTCCTGGATTCTAAGAGACCACCCTCAGCACAGAGACTGAGGGGGTAAATAGCTATGGAGTATGTTATAAGGAAAGCGTGCACTGAATATTGGCCTTAAATTAGATAATCTAAGAAGATCAGAGCTCTAAATCTATAAAAAAAGAAACAAAAAAATTCAAACCAAGAATAAAGAGAGGTTGAATCACAAAATATTTTAAACATAATCTGAATAATTAAAATGCAATTATATTGTCTTTATCTCAGTTAAAAATAAATTGATATATCTTTATTTAAATATCTGTCTATTGTAGGATTGTATAAATATTATACCTTTAACTTTTGAAGTGATGCACTGTTTTGGGATGTGGTAAGGTAATGTTCACAAACTGTGACTATACTCTTTTATACTGTAAAATTGTACTTACCTGTATACTTTAAAATGACTGTGTTTATGTCATGTGAATTTTACCTCAATAAAAAAGATTAAAATAATATTTCACAGAGGAATTATGAAATCTCCATTGTAAAATGCCACTAGATAGTAAAAAAAAAAATTTGTTTTTTCCATACATGAAAACATAAATTACTTTAGAAAGCTGTCCTCTCTACCTGAGATAAAGTTTCGGTAATGTATTCCCCTCCCATGTCAGTGCTTAATTACAACCCTAAACCCTTTCATGTCTGTCTTGCAGCCTTTTTCTGTTAATTTCTGGGCCTGAGAATCCATTGTAGAAAAACCCTCCCCTTGCAATTCAAAGTTGGGAAGGTGGAACCCAGGTGGCTTGATTTATCTGCCCACGGTCAAAAGGGTTAACAGTTTTCTAGATGTAAGAAACAGCTGGTGGTGCTCAGCGCTGGTTGCACTTAAAGGCAGGTGGACAAAGACTGCTAAAGAGATTTTGTGCCTTGAACTCTGCTGCCGCTGCTGCACTGTGTGAACCTACTGCCATTGAGCATTAAGATGGCTCAGGGTGAGCAGGTGGGTTACAATGGGCTCCCCTATTTCTCCTGGCAGAATTGTAAGGAATTATTCTCTGGGGAGATGCTGCATCTGTGTTGCAGGTAGTGGCGGATTTAATCAGCCTTTCCACCTGCTTCTTTTATCAAAATCCTTTGCCCAGCAGGAAATGTCTCTGAGAAGGCTGAGAAAATACCTGGGTTGGAGTGCTTCTTTGAGGTGTGTAAAGCTCACAGACACACCCCTGTTTTATGAATAATCCCTCCTGTTATTGCTTGTCCCACTTTCTGCTGTCTCCCTCCCTGCCATGATTGAGAATAAAAATTATGCTTACAAAATTGACTCTGTTATTGAGCTGTAATGTTTGGGATAAGGTCTTCCTTCTTACATTCTTATGAAGTTATTATTTGGCACTATTCAATATCTTTTCAATGAAAGGAAATTTTGAAAGAGTGGACAGACCTAATGCAACCTTTGAAAACCTGTGTTTGCAGTTTAATTTCTTTCTCCTTCAGAAGTTCTCATTCCTTATATCATAGATCCAGCACTGTCCTGATAAAAAAACACTGTAATTTTTTTGCAAAAAAAAATCTTGTTGTCATATGACATTGTGATATACACAGTTACATATGTTGGGGTGCCCCCAGTAGGGTACAAGAATGTTTGAAAATCCCATATGTGCTTTCAGATATTGAAGTTCATGAACTTTGAAGGACCAGGTGTCAAAAACGTTTTTTGGGGTTTTTTTTTGAATACAGTTTAGTCCATCTTAATTTGGTGAGGTAGGGTCTAATAAACAATTACCTAATGGATGCTTTTTTAATAATGTAAATGTTACACCTAAAACTTACTAGCAGTGCATAAATGAGAAGTAGCATATAGTTTATTTTCTCTATGCCTTTCCCAATGTGTTTCAGAACACACACAGTAGTATACCCTCAAGTAGTCCATGTTCTAGAATCTAAAGAATATCATTAATATAGTCAAGAGTACACATTTAAATGAAAACTGAATTTTCCAAAGATCATTATATAAGAGTACATAATTTTAGTAAATATTTTTTATGCAACAGCCATCTTTCTACATGATTCAGTAAGATTGATCTGGGGATTCTAAATTGTAGAGTAACAAATGCATATGTTGAAAGTTAAGATATTTTTTTCCATATCAAGTCAAGGAATTTTATAGGAAAGAACAGTGTCTGCCAAACTTAAAGAAAACAAATAAATCTTAAAATAGTATGGCTGTCTTGATTCAGTTGGCACTGAGAGTTTCTAAGTAAATAAAAAAAATCTAAGTGGACATAGATTTGTGGTGAGAACATAGTTCTCTGTCTTTGGTGGGTCTGATAAATTTCTTTTGCTGTCATAATTTGTGCTGAGAATTGAATGTATGAGAAGAGATGATCTACAAAATTTGGGATGGTTGTATTATTAACTTTACAATAATACAAGCATTTAAATATATAGAAAATATAGAAGTTAATTGAACCTTTCATCGCAAACACGTAGGTTTAAAATGATTGTCTACTTGTATAAAGCCTCAGTTTCCCCATATACTTTGCAACAGATCCTTTAAAGATCATGATATGCCTTCTCATCTAGGGAAATACTTGCAAAGGTAGTTTCTCTATGAATTAGTAAAAAATGTTTTTAGAAATTTCTACATGTGATTTAGGATGATCTGTGGAAAGTAACATGAAACCTACTGTGAAATTTCAGTGAGCAATCTGAATGGTATGAACGTCTGTCTACTAAAACTACAGATAAAGACAGGTAGTATGTACAGTGTAGATTGCTACTGTATATCTAAGTTGAGGATAGGAAAGTGAAAACTATGTTTATCTACACATGCTGTCATAAATCCTAACAGTAACTGCTATGTGGAGAATATTTCAAAGGTAGTGCTGGCCAGACACAAGTCACTTGGCAACAGGCTCCCCAGTATATATTTTCAGGGCTGTCTGTGCAAAGATGCTGGCGCGCTTACTATGATTTCTGTTCCAGGTGATGGATTTCTATCCAAGCAAGTGAGTGACTAAATATTTTCCGGTGGAATTTAGGCATCATAAAATCACTGAAGCCAAATAAAAAATTTGTCGACCTTTCTAAAAATGTAATTATACTAGCCTTGCATACCATTATGACAAGAGGAGTATTTCCACTTAGATCACTGAATAATGAAATGGATCGAACCTAATTAGGAAAATTTTTAAAAAGTAATGTGAATGTGCTGCCAATATTCCTTTTATATCAGTATGAATGAATGCCTTATAGAAATTTTATGAATTTTCAAAATCACTTCCTAATCATTAGCAATAGCCGAATGCATGGATTCCACATACAACTCTAGAAATGAAATTTAGTCTGAGCCCACTAGAAACGAATGCCATCATCCCTTCGGCTGATTTATTCTGCACAAAACCAGTTAAAAAACGGAACATTTTGCTTTAGTTTATTTGTGTTTCCCAAAGCAATTAGGTACGAATATTTCTTCCTAAGTGTTACAAACTTAAGTCTCCGTTTGTGGCAGATTGTTTAAATTTACAACATAAAGCTAGCATTTCCGCCCCCAGTAAAATCCAAGCAGACATTTAATTTTGGAGCATGACATTTCTGACTAAAATAGAGCCAGAAAAGCCTCTCGGACAGCTCTTACTGTTCATGGATTTGAACAAATTGGGGAATCTGTGAATTTATAGCTGGGTTTTGCTCTACTATTGTTTAAAATATAGCACACATGGAAAACATGCCATGGGTGTGTTGTAATTCAGCTTTAATGATGTAACACTTGGTTTCAGTCAATTGTTGGAGGGCTGCAAGTGACATTGGTTTTGAGCTTCAGACGTTACATGGAACTTAGTAATTATAGTAAGGCTTTCAATAATGGTTGTTGGCGGGGTATCTGCAAGTGAAGTCATAGCAATTTTGAAAGCGAAAGCTAATAAAAATACACTTGCCTTGTAGTGGAAAGTGAGCCTTTATATCTGCTTTGAAGTTGACTGAAGCCTTTGGTATTAACTAACAGATATTCTGATGAGGGAATAATCCACTGCCTCTGGGGAAAGTAAGGTATTGAAGTTCCAACAGATCGTTATTTTCTAATCACCTAAACTTGTGTCACTTTGACATCACAAAAGAATAGAATGAGGTGTCAGTGTTTTATATGTTCTAAAGATAGAACCATTTGAAAATAGATCATTGTGATCATGAAGAAATAAGATAGGACATGCATATTCTTTAAAATAAATGAGTACACAAGAGGTGTGACATTTTTTGATCACCTTATTATTAAAAACTCCAGAATGATTTGAAATTCTGCATTCTAATATATTAGTTCAAAGATGATATTTAGAGTTTCAAGTCAGATTGGTAAATCCTACTTGTACTTTTGCCTCTTTTTCCTTGCTACTTTGAGCTACTTGTTAATAATTTTTTACACATAAAATGATGAAGGGAAAACAGGCATTTTTAAAACTATCATTTGGAGCACTCCTGCTCCTAGAAAGCTTCTTGGATTTGTAAGAAATCATCTCCTCTCCTTGATGAACTGCTTCCTGCATACTGTGTGGGCTTACTTGTATTCTACAGTGTTTTTTTTTAAATAATAATTAATACACGGTAAGAAGAGGTATTTATGAATAAATAAAAAGGGAATTTGGAAAATCTGCAAAGAAAAACAAGCATTAAGCATCAAACTATAGTTATGAGTAGTATTTTAACCAGTTTTCACAATCATTTATGGCAATCACTTTGGGTACTGTTTCTTGTGATGTTTAGATTATTTTAAAATAATTTGCACACTTAATACATTTTGAGCACTTTAATTGTTGATGGCTTTCTTTTTTCACTTTCTTTATAAAGAATGAATGTTTGAATATCTGAAAGAAACTGTTTTATTTTTTCTTTTATCTTTTTTTTTTAAACCAATAGAGCATCTATAGAGTATCAAGTAATCCTCAGAGTACACATTAGCTCTCATCAGGGCTGTATTTAACATCAACATGCTAAACACATTGAAACTTACTACCATGTTCAAAGGGAATATAAAGACCCTAAATCCCTTGTTAATGTGGTAAAGAATCACCATTAAGCTGTTTGTTTTGTTGAAAGGAAGCCACATTTTATTTCTCAGTTATGAAATGGACTTTGATGTCCCTTAGGCTAGGAGAGAATTTTACTAATTCATTTATTCTATCAGTTAAGTGCATTCTTATTAGTGAATAGTGCACAAGAAGCCTTTCTAGTGGGAAGAAATGGTGTTGTTTGCTCTGTAGAATTCCAGTGTGTAATTTGCATTTAACTTTGAAAGTAGGCTGTTACTGAGCCTTGACACCTGCTGGGATGAGTATCCATTTCAGGCTACAAAGTGGTGATGTGAAATAAATATCATCAAGCTTGTTAAATTTTGTCAGCTGTATCATCACATTAGTGCGGGATATTATGGTAAAGTAGAATTGAGTCAATTTTATGGTTATATGTTTGAACTATAAGCTTTTCTTTCTAGTGCTGCTAAAAAGTTTCTAGTGCCAAGGAGATTTCACAAAAGAAAAAAACAATGAAAAGTACTGATCCATTCAATGTTCGTATACCAGAAAATGAATTACATCAATTACTGATATTATTTTGTAATATCTGCTAGAGAATTTGGATATGAAAATTTAGATTTATAAATATCATTTTATATCCAAAAAGTGAGATATATTTTCATCTTGTAACTCAAATATGAGTCATTTGGGTAAATAATTTTTATTTTGAATCATAAGAGATACTATTTTGTAAGCACCTACTAGTTATCAGGCAGTCTAGATGGATCTTGTGCTTAATTTACTTTAATTCATTTTCTATTATTTCTCCCTATTATATCAACTTTTGTGTAATTAAGGCAGGCATATGTTTCTATAAAAAAACTGCAGCCTACACACCCAAAGAGCACAGAAGTCTTCTATAGAAATTCAGATCTTTCAAATGTCAGAATTTGAAGTAAATGAAATATTTAAAATAAAATACATCAAAACCTATTGACATGGATCCAAGAATGATTATATGCATGTTGTCAAAATGGTGCCTTTGTATTTATATATCATATTACTAACTCATAGGTTCTATTTATGACATCAATATTGGGAGAGATATAGGAGTAAATAACAGAATTGATGTTGTAACAAGTTCATTTTTGAAACAAGAAGCATCATTCCTATTTTTCATATTCCTATTTTCCATCATTCCTATTTCCCACCCCACCAAAGACAAAAAATGTTTGCCAGTGACTTCAAAGAAGGGTGCACAATTAAACTATGGGTCTAAGATTCTTTTTTCTCTGAATTAAGGATGGTAGATACGTGGAATAGTTTTTAATTTTCTTGTTTTAAGAAGAATAAAACCCAACAAAACAAAGCAGAATAAAGCCAATCAAAACAAAGCAGTGAAAGTAACACAGAACTTTGAAGCAGGATAATAGGAATTCAACACTGGCTACCATAATATTTCTTCTCAATAGTTATCCATTCCATCAGACATACTAAAGTCATAACTTAAAACAGAACAGAATAAAACCAATCAATACAGAACATTGAATAAAACAAAACAATAAATCAGAACAAAACAAAATAGTAAGAACAATATTGGATCTCAAAAGTAAGACAGAAGAAAATCCCCTATATTTGCTATATTGCATTCTGTTATCCTCCTAGTAGATGCTCAGACTACCAGTCTCAGGCATGCAAAGTCCATCAAACAATGCAAGACTTTAGTAGTTGTTGTTACTTAATTGCTATCAACTCAGCCTGTCCTCTGAAGCAGCCGGTTGCTTACTGGGGCAGGTGGGGGGTTGTGGAGGAGGGGAGCTCTTGATTCTTAGCCCACCTGGTGGTCAGCTCTCAGGGAGGGAGATCTGGCTTCTCTCTTCCTGGGCCCCCACATGGTTCCTTTGGCTTACTGGAAGGGCAAACTGGCTTTTTGAAGTGTTCCTCCCAGCCCCAGCATGGCTTCTCACATGGAATAGTTTTTAAATGTTTGGGAATAATTCTGATGATCATTAGTGACTGTAATGTAAATAATATAATGTTTAAAAATGACAGTATAAACATTTTTAGCATTCGATAACATCCTGTAATATAATCTAGTATACCAAAGATAAATCACTTACGAACCTATAAATTAGTGAGTTTTTTCTTTGCTAGACTGTATGCTACATGAGTGTGAGATCTGTGTATTTTTCATTTTCCAGTCTTCTAACATAAAGCACAATGCTGATTTTCAGTAACTTTTGAGGCTTGCCCTCTACCAAACAACACAGAAAATCTGTTCATATCGTGTAGAACTCACTTACTTTTTCAGAAAAGACCACTGGAATTCCCAGAGATACATTTGAATTCCAACACTATATTACTTCTTAACCCATATATTTGACAAAGTCACTTAATTTCTGTTTTCCTTTCCAGAAAGTGGGAAAAATGATACTGGATTGGAGCATATTAAAGATGCTAATGAGAAGAACATATCTAACATAGAACATAGATGTCAATAAGTGATACCAATAGTATCAATAATGTTTCATGCTTAAAAATGCTTAAAAATTCTAACCACAGTTTCCTAGATGATTCCTCACTCATCAAATAGAAATCTTTGCCTTTTTTTCTGTCATTTCATTTCTGGAATCAACTGTTTTCCTCTCCAGTAAGTATTTATCACATCTAAACCATGGCTACAGAAAGAGAGAGAGATTTTTATCATGTCCTTCAGGAGCCTCTAGTTTCATCATGGAAGATTTTTTTCTTTATATCACTAAACTCAAATTGCAGGTCCACATCACCTTTCTTCCTAGACTTCTGAAAATTTTTATAACTTGTTTTTATCAAGAATGATTTAATTTAATGAAAAAAGAAATTGGTAGGCATCAGCTCTGTGCCAGGAATTGTTTTAGGTCCTAAGGCATGCCAAAAACAATAGAGATACATTTAAACTCCTGGAAAAGTTTATTTTCTAGGGCAAAACGTCTAAAGCCATAAGATAATAGAATATATAATGTGGTTCCCAGTGATAAATTACATACAAGGAGCAGCAAAGGAGGAGAAATAGATAAGAAGTTGGTGTACAGGAGAGGAAAGATATTAGGAATGTTATGTTTTCTCCTTGAACTTTTATCAAATGACAGAGAGAGCCAGTCATAGTGCAGTTTTCAGAAACAGAAATCCACTTAGAGGGAAAGGACTGTCCTGTTTTAGAGGACAGTCACTGTGTTTAAGGAAGGACTAGGAGATCAAAGTGTCTAGAAACTACTCACAGAGCTGGAGAAGAGTAAGATACGCAGTAGACAGGTAGCATGGTAGCACAGACAGAAGTTGTTGACAAGTGCAAGGTATTTACGGGAACTTCTGGAAATTTATGAGCAGAGGACTAAGGTATTTTGACTTGCTTTAAAAAAACTTGGCTCTAAAACTTGGCTTTTCATAAGGAATATTCATTGACCATTTTGAATAAAAATAGGAGATCCTCTCTCTTATTCCAAACCCTCAAGGGCTACTCTGGGCATTGAACATAGCAGAAGACCTTTTTACTTTCCTTTTTACTTTTTCTTAGATTCTCTAGTGCTATATCTTTCTTTCAACTTTCTTTGTACCTTTCTTTCCTCAGGTAATGTTTTCATGGTTGACTTTTGATTCCGTAGGAAAGTTTTCTCTTTTGTTTCTCTAGGAAGCCTTCTTCATTAATATTTCTGAGTTGTTCACCATATCAAACACATCCTATTATTTTCTTATAGTAACCTCTCTTCTACTCTCCATCAAAACATTTAAGAAAACACATTAGAAAGGCAGAATACCATCCTTGATCTTCCATTACCATTTATATTTCCTATATTGCATAGTACAGTAACACACAATCTTTTCTTATTGAACTTGTCTCAACTGTCCAGTATTTATGTATGTGTGGCCCTGACTCAGTGGCTGACACATTGTAGGCTGTGAAAAAAAAATCTTTGCCTATGAATAAATAAAACTCTGGGAAAGTACCTTACTCACTCTTGTCATTCAAATACTTGCTTCTTTTTGGTTCCATGTACATGTGCTGGTACGGTATTCCTTCGGGTAGTTGAAATTATCTCTCTATCCAATGGTATTTTGTTTACTTCAACAGTGATCTTTCCATCTCTGAGCTCCAACCAGAAACATTTAAAAAATTTATAGCTATCTTTTTAGTAATTGAAACTATGAAACAGCAAATATCAAAAGTACAGATTTCACAGAGGAATTAAAAAACATTTCTTTCATAATTAGGAAATCAAGAACAGCAGAGCAAAGTTCCAACACATATCCTAGGAAGTTAATGAGAATTACTTTTAAACTCAGACGGCCATTCCTTACCCAGTGTCTTCATAACACAACGTGGAATTCAGATCTCTGCTCCAACAAAACTAAAACACTGTACGCCATGAGATTTCCGTATTGATCAAAATCAATTAAACTTAATCACATTAAGACTGCAAATGTCGAAATTCTTTGCTCTGGAAAGTTGCAAACTTTCCAGCAGCTTACAAAACTTTTACTCTCTTGGTCCTGAGCCTTTGGTTTTTGAATTCTTTCCAACATAATTCTGAGGAGTGACCAGTGTATGCATTAGTGGCAGAGATCACTAAATCTCTGCTGTCTTCTTTCTCACTGTGCCTTCTGTACAAAGGAACCCATCCTCTCACACTGCCCTGCTTTCCAGAGGCTTAGCAATACGAAGAAATGAATGGTGTCTGTTTGTCCCAAGATGGCTCTCTATGTTTTTGAACTTGATGTCATTCCATAAGGATGATCTAAAGGATTTCTCATGGGAGAGAAGGCCACTTCTTCAACTGAACTCACCCCAACCATATGTCAGAGTTCTAAATGAACAAGATCGAAAATGAACGTCTCCTGTGATTGGTGAGTTCATAAAACAGGAATCAAAGTAGAACAGAGATTATTTGAGCCACATTATTGATCATTTTAGGGAGTTCATTATGGAGCAGATAGAATGTGGAGAGTCAGGGATAAAAATGGAGAGGTTTATGTGAAGGAAAATTTGTATGCAGGAAAGAGGACCCTCAAGAAAAGAGGTAATGTCTAATTTTCATTAATTTACAGTTTGCCAAGATGCTGCATCGTAAGAAGCATCTACTCTCCACTGATCTTCAGATTATCCTGCTTATATGCCAGTTACTGTCAGCGACCAAATACAGCGAATGTGAACGCTGTGTGAGTTTGCCATCTGCATGCCTGTGCTCCACCTAGTGGTGGAAAGTCAGGGAGTAGGCTAGTCCTCACAATAGCACTTTTCCATTTCCCCAAAATAGCACTTTTATTCAAATTTCTTTCATAAACAGAATTTGCATCTTGTGAACTTCACAAATTAACTTCTATATTCTAAGAATAATTTATAAGGTTAAAATATTGTGTCTGTTTTGTTTCATACTGCTTCTAAGAAGAATATTTTATTCCTATCTTGTTATAAAATCTGGCTTAGCTTTTGCAGTAAATATTTGTTTATATAGTTTTTTAATCTATGTTTTGCTTATCCAAGGAGACAGAAAAATACTTCAGGACTGCCGAGGTAGGATGTTGTAAATTGACTTACCCTTCTGTTATATATAACAATAATAGCAAAACATTATGAAAATATTAATAATACCAGCCATGTTGGTGCGTGCCTGTAATCTCAGCTTTTCAGGAGGCTGAGGCAGGAAAATCATTAGTCTGAGGACAGGCTGGCAACATTTAGAGACCCTGAGGAACAAATGAAGAAAGGAGGGAAGGAAGAAAGGAAAAAAAGGAGAAAGCAAGGAAAGAAATAAAGTAAAAAGAAGAAAAGATGACGAATGGAACAAGCATGGTGTTTTTAATAATGTACAAATAAGCCAAAATATAGCCTATTATTCTGTGTGACTAATATACATTGAAAATAATTGAATGAAGAAAACCTAGATAACTAACTTAAGGGTTGGGAATATAGTTCAGGGGCACATTGCCTGCCCAGCAAGCACAAGGTCATGAGTTTGATCCTCAGTCCAAAAAAAAAAAAAAAAAAGGTAACAAAATTGAGATGCAAGATGCTAAGTTACAGTATTAAATTTAACCAGTCATGTATGTGATTTCTCTTTTTCTTTTATTGGCTTGACCTGTTATTTTTCTCTCTTCCAATAGTTTATTTTTGTTTAGAGACTTCTAAAACCTTAATGTGTTGTTGAAGTAATGTCATTTGAAGTAGTGGATGTACGTGCTATATTCTTCACTAGACAAGTTCAGATGTGAATTTTGTGAGAGAAGTTAGCTTTGAAAACAATTAGCACAAGCTTTTTATAATGAATTTTAACCTTAGATTACCTTACAGTCTCACTCATTAAATTAATATAGAGAAAACTATAAGTTAAGATTTTGAATATGTTTACTAAATATGCAAGTACAAATATGCAAGTCAGTGGATGTGTGTGAAAATATGTACTGGTATAATGGATATAATTTATTGGCTTCTCATTCTTTCCAAATAAGAATAACATTTCAAATTTAAAATTCATTTTAGTTTAGACATAACATTTGTACATAACTGCATGAGACTATTTACACAGTATGTATTTGTCAAGGAGTAATATTACAATCAGATAAGATTACAGTAAGCAAAACCATTTAAACTAAAATATTACTTATCAATGAAAAACAATTATAGTGTTATCAGGGAGTATTTTCAAACTATGTTAAAATGTATTTGATTTTTAAAAAGTCTTCTTAGATTTTAGATGTAGGTAAGTGTGGCCTACATAGATTCACTCAAGCGTAGACCTTTGGATATTTAGGGAGATACTTAGGGAGAAACAGAAGAGAAAACTTGGGTTTTGGACCATGGTGGGGTCATAAGCCAAGCAACAAAATAGAAAGCGAGAAGGCACTCCCAAGAGGCCCAAACAATATCAAAGATCCAAAACACCGTGAAAGATCCCGTTGGAATTGTAGCAACAACCCAAGACAGATAATTTAAGAGGTAGACAATGGCAAGCAGGAGAAATGTTATATCTGGAATTTATGGGACGAGAGAAGAGAAGCTTACAGGGACAGAGCTGCCGAGGAGCATCTAACCTCTCGGATTTTACAGATGCAGTTTTGTGCCTCTGCTCCAGTGGATGCCATTCTTATCACTGTTCTTTCTGCGAATGAACGGGTCAAACCTGGTGAAGTGTAGTTGAAGTAGATGGTGGTTCCTGGCATGGACAGATACTCAAAAAGCGATGCCCAAAGAAGTCTTTTTTACAACGTGCATATCTATTAGGCAATGCTGTGGTATTATATTCGTTAATGTTGCATATGCATTTGTAGCTCAAAATGCAAACTTGAGGCAACATTTTGGAAAATAAAAACATCTGAGGTAACCTTGAGTTTAAAGTCCCTGCACTCTGGGGTAGAAAAAAAAATGAGAAGATAACACTTTTCAGTGTTTGTCTGGAGTTAAGATGAGCATAATGAAATGTGTACTTAGCAGCCTCCAGGGTGTTGGGTCCTCTATCCATTTTAGAGTAAGTGGAAAGCCATGAACTTGCCTACCACCACGGAGGGGCAGGTTCCTCCTTACCAGCTATACCGAGGCTCTAAGGTGGGCAGGTGTGGGAGCCTTGCTTTGCTACAATCCATTGCTCTAAGAAGAATCATAGAACCCAATCTCTGTGTATCTCCAAGATACTTTGTGTTTAAAAGGGGATTGAGAGTGTTACGGTGACCTACCTGGATGTTCTAGTGGTTTTTTACAGCATGAAATTGTAGATGCCTGATGCTGCAGGAAACAAAACAAAATCAACTTGAAATATGAGTACCTATCTCTCCTTTTGAATTCTGAAGTATTGTATGTACTGAAATTCTCTTATCTGTTTTTTTCTCTTATCCTCATCCCTTGAAGGAAGGCAATGGGACATTGTTCATTCTGGTTATTTTGCTCCCTTGTCTGTTTTCCTTTCTTCGCTCTCCCATATCAAAAAAAGGTGAAAATCAAAACTAAACAATCCAAATACAGTATATAAACAAAAACTTAAGCAGTCAGAATTAATTTGTCTCTGACTATTGAGTATTTTTGTAGAGTAAATGGTCTATATCTGTTTGTAAAAGTCATTTAATAAACAAAATTAACTTGTGCGTAATCTATATTGGGAAAAACAAGATCATTCTGTATTTATATGTTTGCTTATTATCTCTTTATACTGGAAACTGAAAAGAATTTTTATTGCTCCAAGTATGACATTGTTGCTTAAGTATGACTATGTAAATACTGAGTATGCCTAATTTTATCTTGTTTCACACAAATTGATCTTCAGCATTGGGTATATATTACTTATTCTTTCTTTCTCTATGTGTGTATATGTTTCTAATCAGCATTGGTAACATATGCATTTATTTTCTTCGCCTTTTTTGTTTCACTAGTGGGCCTGGCAAATATCTACCTATTTTTCTATCAAAGAGATTATGAGTTTTATCTGAATGATTTGTATTTTCATATTTCACATATCTTACTAGTTACATATTTCTACTTAACAAGACACAAAGAAAATCTTCTGGGAATTAGAATACTGTTAAGCCTTAACCTCTTTAGTTTATTTCCATTTCCAATTAATTTTTTTCTAGAAAAGCCAGTAAGCCAAAATATTTTTATTAAAGAACCACGTAATTTTTCCTGTTGTATCTCACGGTTTCAGACTTTGAAGAATGGGTCTTGTATAATTTAACAATTGTTAAATAAACATTAAGGCTGAGGGTACAGCTAAGCAGCACAGTGCCTGCCTAGTTAGAGGGAGGTCATGAGTTCAATTCCCACTATAAAAAAAAGAAAAAGAAAAACAGAAAATAAAAAGAATTACTAGTCTATGAAAATAATATCTATCCTACCCAACACTTTCAGAATCCCCTCGAGCTGGAGTTATGAAAACCAAAACTAAAAACTAACCAAAATAAATTACCAAAACAAGACTCATCGCTCTGTCTGTATTTTTGTGTTGACATTAAAAATGAGTTTTCCGTAAGAAAGATGTTGTCTTCCAGCTAGTGCAGTGCTCATGTCTTCAGAATGCTTAGATATTGCACTGTTAAATGGAAGACTTAAAGCAAATTGTCTTATCCACCAATATTAGCTATGCAAATGAGAATTTTTCTCTTATAGCTTCATATTACCTTTTGTCTTCTGTCTTCTAAAACTACTCTTTATAGAAAATTAGTGTGTGTTTGTAGTACTTAATGTTTACACTCCTTGAGGGGAGTTGGTAAACATACATAATATAGCTTAATTCTTTTCTTCTTACGTTATCCCTTCTTCCCTCGCCTCTCTTTTCATCTCTTGTTCCCCTTCTCATTTGAGAAGGATATATCTCCTTATTTGCTCTTATCTTTTACTTTTATCCTCATAATCAGAGTTTCCCGTATGAGATAAACCATGTGATGGTTAAACTCGAGTGTCCTATCTATTTCCTTAATATTACGGTCTCACGGTACATCCATTTTAATAGAAATGACTCAGGTTTATTTTTCTTTGTGGCAAAAGAGTACTCCATAAATCCTTAAGAGCTCTGTTCTTATTATTATTAATTTTGGACCTGGTATTCTTGTTTGAAGGTGATGGTATCATTAGAAGCTTGTACTACCAAAAGATTCTCATTATTGTTTGTGCAAACTTATAATCGGATGTAGTTTAGAGGTCTGGGAAAGTATGTGTGCAATTCATTATGGGCTTGTAGGGGCCGTGTCAGCCTCCCCTTTTGACCAACTACCAATAATTTTTGCAGAAAATACATGAATATTCCCTTAGAATTCTCTAAATAAAAATAGAAATAGGTTTCTGTAAATTATGTTTAGATTCTATGGTTAATTTCAATGAGAAAAGAAATAAACAACTGGATTTCAGAGATTTTGACTTTCCAAATTGCTGAAAAATTGTGATAAACGTGTGTCACATTATCTTCTTAGAGTTATTTCTGTCTTTTTCTGTCTAGGACAGAAAACTCTGATGGATTTGGAGAGAGTGAGAGCTTTCTAACAGTTCCATAGCATAAACTTATACAATAGTTAAACTATTATTATTATAAAAGCTGAAAAAAAGTATGTAATGCAAATGCAACATATAAAACAAGAGAATTAAATGTATTTTTTTGAACTTAGTGTTCTAGATTTAAAGAAGTAAGACTTCTATTTTTCTAACTTGGAGATATTTTTCAATACCCATATACTATATTTTAAATACCCATATACTTAATAGGATATATTTGTGTATAACAGTCTGAGGTATTTCATCCCATTTAATGGACATTGTGGTATACTTCTTAGTAAACACAAGAAAAATGAGAATTCTGGGCTACTCTGAAAATCTAATCTATTAGAAAACAAACCTTCTGAGTTTATAGTTTGTTTCTTTAAAAAAATCATTACCAACTCTGAAGATGCAACGTGAACATTTCAATACATAAAGAAAAATTGAAAAATTTAAAGTTATTTTTTTCAGTTGTATTACATTAACTATTTTATTTCACTAGTGTATTTAAACAACTGCTCTCCCACAGAGCTGCATCCCAGCTCCTCATTTAATGTATTTAGAGACAGATCTCTAAATGATTATCCAATTGGCCTGAGAAGTTTTGAGAAAGAATACTGAGCTAAGAATACTGTGATGGGTGATAAGGCTTCTCTCTGGCTATGCTGAAGATCTTACATTTTTGGTGTGGTACAGTACCATAAAGACAAATTTAGTTTTAGATTTATTTATTGTAAGAGTATTTGGGGCTTCTTAAAATTACAACTGAATGTTTTTCAGCAACTTTGGAAATTTTTACCCTTAATCTCTTCAAATACAGCTTTTGGCCTTTCACTCTGAAATTCTAATCACACATCTTTTAACACTGCATTATTGTGTTCTTTTAAACACCTCCTATTCTGTCTTCCTAGCTCACTCCCACTCCATATCTGTGTCTTTCATCCTGGAATGTTTTGTTATAACAATGTTCTCCTTCTCTTTTTCTTTCTTCATATATGTCTAATTTCCTCTTCTGTAAGATTACTAAGTTTTTAATTTTTAGTTGTATTTTTCAGTCCTAGAATATCTAGGGTAGTCTTTTTTACATGAAAATATTTTATATAAATTTCTAGTTTTCTTTTTCCACAAAATTCACATTTTAGTGTATATTGCCTTTAATATATTAAAGATACATATATTTAAAGTCCATCTTAAGCAGCAGCAATTCTGAATGAGAATTACCCATGAAACTATTGTTACCTAATTTCTCTTCTTTACACTTATGAAATCTTTTCTTTTTATGTTACTAACCATATTTTATTTTGCGATGCACATTAAATTTAAAAGTTACATTTTAGAATTAAGGAAACATCACTTTTTAGTAAAGAGGCTTTTAATTTACCATAGTCAGTATCTCTAACAATACAGATAATGTGAATTCATTGTTGACACCTGAAATTGTTTTATCCGTGTAACTCAAAACCAAACTTCAGAGCATGCAAAATTATTTATGATACCCCTACTCATAGGGTGCATCTCTTTAGAGTACCTATCCAAATTAACGATAGTTTCAACAGAGTTACTCCATTAGAAGACCCCAGAGGGATATTTTCCCCTAGGATCTCCCATTTAATAAATTCCATGATAATAAAATAGTCTTTAATGTTGAACTCACCTGACTGGACTTCTATTCTTTCCCATTGCTTACTCTGATAAATTCATCCTTAACATTTGGTAATGTCTCTCAAATCATGTTGTTTAGGTTTCCCATTGATGGAATAAATACGTGACACTCACACTGAAAAGGAGGAACAGTTACATTGGGCTCACAGTTTCTGAGTATTTAGTCCATGGTTTTCCACCTCCAAAGCAGAAACCACGTTGAATGGCACAATGGAGCTCAACTTCCACTTCACGGCAGCCAGAAAACAGCACAGGGAAAGAGAGCCAGTGAGAGACGCTCCCCAGCCACACCTCCAGCCCAGCCCCGCCTCCGAGGACCATGATCAACTATGAACACCGCCGGGTTAATCCACGTATGAGTGCAGCACCCCGTGAGTCAGTCACGGCTCTGGGACTCTTGATAGATTATATGACAAGTAATAAAAAAAAAAATCGTCTCTTTCTTGGCAACATGGTTAGTTACCAAGATTGCCATTACCTAAAAAAAGTCCCTGGTGAGGTATGAACAGTTATTTTGGTGAAGAATACAAATGAAAAAGAAAGAGCTAGAACAAGGCAGTTCTAATAGAGGAAAAAGGGAACTGAATCTCTTAAATTGACACCATTTTGAGTGGTAACACTCTACCCAAGGTACCGTCGTTCTCAAAAGACACTTGAAATGAATTTTGATAGAATTCATCAAAGTGATCATTATAGTGCTTCGTAATTATTTTGCTACACATAGCAAAGAATAGATCCTTTTCTAAAACCCTTTCAGTGAAAATTTTCCAATGATTCGACACACTGAATACTAATTTTTGTCTTACTGGGTGGCGCATTTTCTCCAGCTGCTTGTTATACCACATACTTGTATTAACTCACTTCTACCCTGTGTGTTTGGAAAGGAATGAATGAATGAAAGTCTTTTGGGATGTTTTAATTTACTATTAGTAGCTATAATAATAATGTGCTCATGTTCGCTCCAATCAAGCTCATAAGGGGGTTTAACAGGTGTTTAAAATGGTAAGAAATTTTAGACCAAGCAACAGGTCAAAAACTTCTCTTGTTACAAGGTGATATTATATCCAGTAACGTGAGTGGAATTTGAACTGCTTTGCCTATCCCCACTCCTGATTTAATAAAGAAAGCTGGATTGCTCTATCATGATTTATTCTAGTCCACATTTATTTTTACGTCCTAACACTAAATATAAGCATCTGGTTTCATCTAGACATCTGTCAATGGCCATGTTACCATTAAATAAGCTTTTATAGTGTCTTGGGATTATGGAGTTGACTTTCCCAGGTCAAAATTTTTATGATATATTTGGTATATACATACATATATATGCATATACATCATACTTGTAGTTCCCATCCAAAACAATCTTAAATGAAAGAATGATTCTTTGAGTTAATATTGATTCCCAGTATACTGGTATGTTTGTTTAATTTGGGCAAAAAAGAGACATAATTTTCTAAGACAAAAATCTAAGTTTCTTTTTAAAGCCTGGAAATCACAAAGAAGACTCACTTGAGTGATCAAGAGGAAAGCAGATTTGTAAACTGAACCTCTTTTTGAAATGTTTCTACTTTAATAAAAATGTTTGTGGACATGCTCAGTGCATTTCCTTTCAATTCTGTCCATCTTGCCATGTATAAAGAACAAAATGCTTAACATTCTTGTTATGTGAAAGCAATTTGTTTTTTTCTAAAATTACCATAAGATTAGAGTGACATCAGCGACAGTGAATTATCCTATCAACAAACTGCCTGAAATAATCAAATCAAGTACATGTCACTTAATAGCCAATAAATCTCTAAAGCGAATTGATTTATTCAGCTACACAGAAATCTATACCTGTTTTTCCTTGCATTTTTATTTCGAATTACATTGTTTGAGAGTTGTGGTTGAAGCATTCCGCCCTGCATAATCAACTACAGACAGCACGGCTTACAGCAAAGTTGTCTGTATTATTGAGATACTCTTTGCTTGATTATCGAATAAACCTTTTCTGTTTTCTGAAATTTTGTTGAGGAAGGTATTCTCATGAGGATGGATTTTCCCCATTTTCTCATATGGGTGGGTTCTCTCCATTTTTCCACCTGAGTATGGCTTTCGGAACAGAAATGCTTCCTTACCAAGAGAGAAATACCAGCAGCCCCTTCTAACCTTCTAACCTTAACCTTATCCTTAAATTGGATTATCTTTATTTGAAAGTCAGCATGTACTTTGTTTAGCCCTTGGTGCTCAGACATGTTCCCAGGTTTTGAGTTTTTAAGACTCCATGTGGGAGAGATCAAGTTCTTCTACTGTAGCACCGGAGGGGGACTTGCAACCATTTGTCTGCATCCACAGTGGTGTTCTGTTTGTTTTGTCCGTTTTCTAAGTTACTGAAAAACTACATGGATGGCTGAATAATATTACATATCTCCATGATTTTATTCTGTATCTTCTTCTTTTTGTTTGAGTTTATGAAGCGATTCCTTTATTGAATCAAATCTAGTGTTTGCCAGTACCTTAAACCCTTTAATGCTAAAATACAGATACTTCAGCCAGTAAAAACCATCCACCCTTTGGAAAAGTCCTGCTGTTGAGTTTTTCAAAGTGGTTGGAAATAAAACCGAACTGTGAAGCTGAGCAGTAGTTTAAGATCTTTGAATACATAGACCAAAGAGATTGTCTCTCACAAAGAAGAAACAAATAGATAATAGCACAAAACTTTCTTTTCCACACTATGTCTTGTATTCCACTTTACTTTTGTTTTATTTTTTTGTTATATACCAGGAATCAAACTCAGGGCCTTGCACTTGTCCGGCAGGCACTTATGCCACTGCCCTATATCCCCTCAGTAATTACTTTGAAGTTAGTGATGGCACAGTATGTTAACTATAGTCATCACATTTTTTTATGAAATTTTGTTTTATTTTTTATGAAGATTTTTGGACACTTATCTAAACTAACAATTCTGTTTGACCCTTTGAAAAATCACTGTATTTGTTGCTACCTTTCAGGACTGTGTTTACTGATTATAAAATAGTTAATACCATATCCAGAGTATAGCTAAATAGAAAGTTAATGTAGGGAGGATATTATTGTTTTATTAAGTAGACTATTATTATGAGGATCAATAAGAAACGTGCTTGTATTGCCACAATAAGGGGTCAATCAAGGAAGGGTTTTCTTTGTGTAATTCAAACTGATTTTTATATTTGGCCTAAAAAGTCACCGTGCAGTTATGTCACATAGCAAATGCCTACATATGTGGCCTCATAGCTGCATTTCTTCCTCTGCTGTTTTTCCTGTCTCTATCTTTCTACCTCACATGCATTTTTATTTTCTGGTGAAGTGCATTTCCCATTGAACACCAGTGCAGGTGGGAGTGAATTTGTCAAGTTTTTGTTGTACACACTTTTTTCTTACTTTCATTCTCCAAACACCTCCCCACTCCTCCAGTCAGGGATCAGGTGGTAGCTCTTTTTGTTTGGCGTACTAAAGTTAATATTTTATTTTTGCTTTGTATGGGTTTATTTTTATCTGTTCCGGTTGGGATCGCCTGCTTGTCAGATCTCTGGAATTTTGTTCTGTGTCAGTCTTGAACCATAGCTCTTTACTCTTCACCCCTTGCCTCTAGTTACATCTTTCTTTCCTTTTGAAGCACTGGTGAAATGTAGGTTAGACTTCTCACTCTGTCTTCCATGTCTCTTAAATTGTTTCTCTCTTCATTTCTTTATCTCTCTCTAAGTTTTCATCTATTTTATTCTTCCAGTGCTGCATGTGGATAGTTTCTGTAACAATTCACAGATTTTCACTGGGTGTGGTAGCACACTCCTGTACTCCCAGGACTCCAGAAGCTGAGACGAGAGCACAGCTGCAAGTTTGAGGACTGACTGGGCCCATAGGAAGTTCAAGAGCAGCCTACGTCACATGCAAAGGTTCTGTTTCTAAACAAAATGAAAGAAATTCACAGATTTTCAAGTGTGTAATTTGATTCATAATCTGATGTTAAATCCATCCAACTAGGTTACAAATTTTACTACTATAATTTTTACTCTTAGAAGCCCCAGGTTTTTTTTCAAAGATACTACTTATTTCTTATCCCCCCCCAAACTTTCACATTTATCCTTTATGTCTTTTTTGGGCAGCTATTTTAGAATATATGGTGCTCATTTCAACAGAAGAGTTTCTACTTTCTACTGTTTATGGTTGAATTTTTCTGGTGCTTTGTTTTCTTGTGCACTTGGTTACTTTTTATTATTGTTGGTCACTGGTTTATTAAAATGGCTTTTCCATGTTCACCAGAGCCTAGACCGAAGTTGACTTTCTCCAGAGTATCTTGGTATTTCCACTGGTCCAGCAGTGGGAGGTTATACCAGAAAGACTTCTGGTCCCCCTAAGTGCTGTAGATTAGACTGGA
>PVJX010023081.1:0-29712 GCA_004027295.1 Dolichotis patagonum | reverse complement strand
AAACCTGGAATCCATCTGAGTGGTACAAGGGCCAGGTACTCAGCTTTTCTGAGGTAAAGTAAGGCAAACATCCACCCTGGTTCTGAGCATCCCCAAAGTGGAATGTCCTTGGCTCCCCCGGGAAGTGGCTTCAAAGGGTACTTCCCACCTGCATCCTTTTTTCTACTGCACGCAGCCCTGTGTCCACAAGGCTGTGCCCACTCTTCTCTTACTTAGAGCTCACTTCCAGGTGCCAGATCCCTCTAGACCCTTCTAGAAGGTTTTGCCCCTTCTTGATCAGTCTGCCTTCTCTGAATACCCTCTCTCATGTTTGCAGCTGCCCTGTGGCTTTCTTCCTTGGCCCCTCCATGGTACCGTGGACTGGGCCACCTCACTTGTTACTCTGCAGCCTTAGACCCAGACTCCCTGCTCCAGCCCCTGGTCCATTCTCAGCAGCTGAAACACACACTGTTTTGTTTTGTTTTTTAACTGCCACATAAAAATTTTAACAGATAAACCTTGCTTGAGAGCATAAAAACACCACAATCAAAATACAAACTGATGTTCCTTCAGACAGTTCCCTTGTTATAACTGTACTATCTCAGAGTAGAGAGATGGGGGTGAGGAAAGGGGAGCATGGCGGGGCACAAATGTTGGCTTAGAGACAGGAAGTTAGATGTCCTGTAAACCATTTTATTTCTCATGGATTCAATTTCCTCACCTGCCCAATGGGGACAATGGGGACATTGTCTTTACTGGGTTATAATGATGATTAGGTTAGATAAGACATTCGAATTTGCTCCGCACTGTCCAGAGCTATTAAAAATGTTGATGGCTATTCTTTTAATCTAATTTTCTTCTAAAATTGCATGAGATTCTGCTGATAGAAGAAAAAGACAAATATATCAGATTATCAAATATATTCAGCATCTCCACTTGAAATCAACATAAATGTTTATTATATTTCTGCTCTTGCAAAACGGTTGGTTTATCTGTTTGGCCTGCATGTTAAAAACAGAGTGACAGTTTTTGTCATCTGAGACATCTGTGTTACCTGAGCTTTGGTCTGGGAGTGTGGGGGCGGGGATTCACCAGTGCCTCTTTCTGCTGTTTTCTTCCTTTCCCTTCTTCCTGTCTTCTCAGTCTGCAGCCCTCCAGCCCCAGGCCTTCGCACTGAGTGAGCACTCCTACCCCACACCCCTCCTTCACGTCCACGATCAAATGCCGTGCCCTTCGTGAGAGCTGACCCAAGTTATACTGCAGGCTACCTCCTCTCACCCTGTAACACAGTGCACCCTCCTTACCTCCTCTATTTTTTATTTTCTATTTTTCAGTAGCACTTTTAACACCTTCTATCATGCCACATAATAGACACACATATTGTTTTGGGTTTGTTATTCATCTTCCTTGCTGCAGTGTAAGCTTCAAGAGGGCAGAAGACTTGGGGTATCTGGGTTGCTGGTGGTGCCAGAGGACTAGCTCTGTGCTTGGCACATAGTAGGTCTGCAGGAAGTATGTTAAACGAGTAGCATCTCTTTCATAGGGTTCCACATTGAAATATCAGGGTGCTAAGGGCCCTCACTTTTATACTATTCCCTGAGAAGTCTTATCCATGTGACCCCAGAATCCCTGTCCAATTCAGACCTCCCAGGCCCTGTCTCCTGCCTCCACCTGCTTGGCAGAGATGTCTTCACTACTCATCTCCAGCAGCACCTCCTCTGGGAAGCCTTCCTGGCCTCTCCTCTCACTGCCTAGCAGCCCTTACCATTTCCCTTGCTGCTGTTTTCACGGGACATTATGGTCACTGCTTGTCCTCAGCACAGGACCCTTCTGTGCTCATTTTTACTTATAAGCTTGAAAACATAACAGCGTTTGTTGGGAGTGAAGTTACAGTTTCAAAAGTAGAAACTACCCCATTGGCACCCAAGCACATGAAAGAAACTTAAAAACTATCCGCACTTCCACAACCCGAGGCAGGCCCCACATACCGAGTCACATGTGCACATGGACGCATCTGCTCGTACATCGCTGACTAACCGACTGGAGGAGACTGGAGAGAATTTCTCCTCCAAAAGCAACAGATAGCACAGTGAGAGGCTGTGCGGGACACTGAGTGTGGGGCCGTTCAGAGAGAGGCTAAGGCAACCCTCGAGAGCCAGCGCTGACCTGCAGGACACAGCAGTTCCTCAGCACCAACAGGGCCATTTTATAACCATGAGGAGAGCCACGAACAAGGCCGCTTCCCCCGCATCGAGTCCAAACAGAGCCCAAAGCAAGGGCATCACCCGAACCAGAGTGAGCAAACACCCCATCGCATTACTACAGGCACCTTGCTGCTCACCGGTGCCCCCACTTTCGAGCTAAGGGTTATTAAGGTGCCCATCCACATCACCCCTCCCTGGCAGCCTTCAGTGCCAAGTATAGCCCGCTTCCGTGAGCCGTCCCCTGAGCCACCAGACTTGAGAGCCCACCTCGTAGAGCCCATTCCGCCTGGAGTCCACCAACAGAGAAGCCCCACAGCTCCCACGACATGGAGTGAGCCAGTAAGCCCACCAGTGTCCAGCTCCGCGTGTTCCCAGCAGTCACAGGCCACAGCGCACAGACGGTGTTAAAAATTCCAGAATCCATTCTCTGCTCCTTGTCTCAAGAATCTGTTACACTTTACTTCCCCGTGTCAAAGGAATAAAACCAACGCCAAGATGGAAACCACGATTCTGGCACAGTGTTGCTGGGGACCACTAGACTTCTGGGGCCAGTCTGTCAGCAGTGTAGCCCCTGTGTCACAGTGGGCAGAGGAAGTCTGAAACGTGGGCTTTGTCTTCCTGGGCAAAGCAACGTGGAAAACAGCAGAGGGTTAGGTTAAGTAATAATAATCACAGAAGGGGCAGTCACAAGGCAGCCAGAACCGATCTCCAGTAGCTGAAAACACTGCTGGTGATACGCAGGACCCAGGCAGGTGAAGGGAAAAGGATGTAAGTCACTCCAGATGCTGAAGGTGGTCCAGGGGGCTCAGGGAAGCTGTAGGAGGAGAAGGCCACTGACCAGCTGGCCTTTAGTGACACCAATTGTGACTGTGTGCAGCATGGTCCAAGGGGAGACGGTATTTCCAGGTCCCCAGAGAGTCTGGGTGTCAGGCTCTGAATGTCTCTCTCTGCATGTGGGGAGGAGAAGGAGGCAAGGCCACGAGTTGGAAGGAGTGTGGAATGGAGTTGGGCAGACCTGAGTTGCGGTCCCAGTGGCGCTTTTTCTGTGACCTAGAGAAGGTCGTTAGAGTCTCTGAACCTTAGCTTCTGCCTCCTGCCATGCGTAGCAGTTCAGACTTGTACTTCAGACCCAGGGCAGGCGTTCCGACCACAGTGAATCCCTCAGCACAGTACCGCTGGGTGCACATGTCAGAGGGGAGTTTCAGAGCTGTTCTGTGACCTACAGTTCAGTGAGGCCTGGGAACAGGACGGGAAGAGCAGCTGGAAGGGGGCCTGGGCCTTTGTGCGGGTCTTGCACTTTTACTCCTATTGCCCAACCTCCTGAGCCTTGGTGGCCTGCACCGTGACACCTCCACAAGGTGCTCTGGGGACTGTGCCTTTGAAAGCACCAGCAAGTGCCTTCCCAAGGAGGGATCTCATTTCCTACACAGAGCTACCAGCTCTCCATCTGTGGTGGTGGAGATGGAAGGTACAGTTAGGACACCCTCTACCCGGGTCAGAGGAGGGTCACACCACCCCTCAGCCCACTGGGCAAGGCCCAGCTCCTGCTGGCCCCTGCCAGGCCCTAGCACAGACCCATGTGGTGAGGTGCTGTGGACAGCCCCCCCCCCCAGGCACACCAGTGGGCTAGCAGGTTCTCAGGCGCCCTCCAGAGTACTTATCCGGCTGCAGCTTTCAACTGTGGGTTTTTCTTCTGCCCTCTTTGCTCTGTTACTCCTCTGAACAGCCAGCCAGGTCACCTGCTGTGGGAACAGGGTGGAGATGAGGGGCCAAGTGTGGTAGGGACACCTGTTGAGTCAGGACTGGCTTGGTAAGTAGCCTTTCAAGGGCTGGGCACACTCAGCCGGACATGGAGGTCCTTAAAGGTGATGTGCAGCTGCAGGCACTAATGAGGAAGAATCAAATGTGTTCCCAGGTACATAAACTGGGACCCACGGAGAGGAGGCAACTGTCCACTGAGAGCAGGAATCTACTTTCCTGAGTGACCACCTGTTTCCTTGGAAAACCTGCTCTTTGTGATAGGCCTGGAGGTCAAATGTGAGTGAACTGACACTCCGAACAGGAAAGATGTGACTGCCTTCTCCCTGCAGCCCTCACGATCTCCTCTTCTGGAGCTGCTGGATGGGACACTCTTCCTGGGACACCCTGGGCGGGAGAAGTAGGAGTTGTCACATCCAGGGCTTCCCTGGGTCAGTTTTTCTCCCAAAGTTTTGGCCTGAGGTTGCGGCTCTGCTCTTTTTGTTGGGGGCATGAGGGGGTGATCTCATCCCTGAAGCGGATTAGTCATCAGAGAGACAGGGACAGATCTTGGGGGCAGGATGGAGCCAGCTCTATGTAAATGAGTCATCTTCCCGCCAGCTCCACGGGGGCCTGGCTTGACAGCTGCTCCCCAGGAGAGGTTGTTAAGCAGGAGCTTCCCGGAGGCAGGAGCAGTTAACTGGCTTTTAATAACTCATTTTGCTGAATGATTTCTGGTGAGGAGAGAAAAGTTTCATCCCAGAGATGAAGGCAGGTGGGGGCTGGAGTCGGCCCCACTGCAGGAAAGCTGTGCCAGGCGCAGGCCACTCCAGGGCGGCACTTTCCTTTGCTCACAGATCATCAAAACCCTTCTGTGTTAACAAGCACTCGGCAGACGGCGGGTGGCGGGGTGGTAGAGTGCTTAGCTCCTGCGTTGCATGCACAGGGCCCAGGGATCCATCCCCAGCGTCTAGGGGAAGAAGTTACTGGCCCACACCTGCTGGGCTAGGCCCTGTTTTCCTAGTTCCCTGCCGCTCAGCCCTCCTGTCATTAAGAAGACAAAGTCACCCCAAAGGCTCCAGAGATTAAGTCAAAGGCTGGCAGCCAGGAGGGGAGGCTTTCCCGTCACCTTGCTGACTGGGGTCTATTCATTCAGTCACTGAGCATCCGTGAGGAGACAGAGGCTCCAGTCCTGGTCCCACACCACTGTGGGGGAAGGAGACCAGCACCTCTGCCCCGGGGAGCTGGTCATCTGGTTCTGCCCACACACTCCACTTTCCTCCGGCAGTGCTGCTTTTAAACACACAGACACTCGCCTTTAGGATTGAAAAGATGGCGCTCACCTGCAGGTGGGCTTTCTACCCAAGGCAGGGACCGTGGTGAAGAAACTGCGGTCGGGTCAGGTGGGATGGCAGAAGTCAGTGGCAGTGCCCAGCCTGAGTGCTTACACAGGGCCTCTGCCCTGCAGCTCCTGTGTGCTACACGATTTTCTTGTTCCTTGCCTGCTTTTCCTGGGCACCTCTGATGTGACGTAGGGGCCCTGCCTTGCCTGTGGCAAGCTTCACCAAGTGAAGCTTGGTGCTCTGGGCAGCAGCCATGACCTGGGAACCCCTTCCTCGGTCCCATCACATCCCGAGGTCGGCCATGACTCTGCGCCTCATTGAAGGGAGAAGCCCTAGGTTGGTTAGCATCCTCGTGGCCCCCAGCACCCCTGCTCCTAACTGCCCACTCTGTTGAGCAAGGTGGCACTGGCCCTTCCACACCATGTGGAATGGAGACTCCCGAGTCGCTCTTCTGAGCCCTGGCTATCCCAGGCTTCTGGTTCTTTCCCCGAGGAAGGGGCCACCACTTCCACTGGCTGGTGCGAGGTGGACAGAAGATTCTCCCAGCGCTTTCCTGTTCTTCCTTCCTTAGATTCACTCAGTAAAACAGCTGGAGCCCCAAGCAGGCACCAGCAGACTGAGTCCCACAGGTGTTCCAGGCCCTGTGCATCCCCTTCCGGCCACTGGGCCTCTGCTCCCTCCATTTTGAATCCCCATGCTCCTCCTTCCTCCACAGGCCTCCCTAGCACTGCCCTGGGAAGGCCTCAGCTCTGGTCAGCACCTAAGTGGCCTGGGTGCACCATGGGACGAGGTGTGTACTGAGCTCCTCCGGGTGATCCTGCCGTGCTGTGAATGGAGCAGTGCGCTAGCCGGAGCAGCCTCCTGCCTGCCTCACAGAAGCTGCTCTTCACCCAGCCATGGCAGAAGTCAAACTTGTGAATTCAAAGGTGGCATTATTTTCTTGACACCAGCATCACTGGCGTGAGTATAAGTCATAGTAGGTTTAAGTCACAGAAGGAAAGGGGTTCAGGGGCTCATGCAGGCAGAAGTTTAGAGGTTACACAGGCAGCTTGGCTGCTGTGATTGGACGAGACTAGGGGTATTAAATCTCCTTTCTCCCACTCAGCCTTCTGTAATGTCAGTTTCATGGGAAAGCTGGCTCTCCTGTTTCCTGACGGCTGCCAGTCATTCCTGGGACCACCTCTTCCCCTAGGTTCCCAGGGCAGCTCTGCTAAGAGGGAAAAGCCAGAAACACCAGAAACTCTCCTCTCCTCTCATCTCATCTCATCTCATCTCATCTCATCTCATCGGCCAGAGTGAGGCCACACGCCAACTCCAGAGCCAATCTCTGTAGCCGGGGAACTACCCTGCCTTGGTTGTCTTAGGCCAATCTGTCCTCCAGCCAGTCATGGTAAAGGACTAGACTGTCCTGGCTGACTAAGACTAATAGAGCACATCCCTGGTATTGGGTCAGCTCCGCAAGTGGCCTGGCCACAGCTCAGCACAGGGTTAGAGACGGCTGTTCAGAAGAGTTCAGCACTAGGGCATCAGGTTAGTGGAAAGTCAAATCAAATATTACCAGTTGGGCAAGATTCCAGCCAGGAGGGTCATCTGGGATACATTATTAACTTTGTATCTTAAGTGATTTTGGTCCAGTCATACCACATCTATCTGGAAAATATTTGTTAAAAGGCGGATTCCTCCTTTAACCCAGCACATGAGGAGGCTGAGAAAGGAGAATCACAACTTCGAGCTTGGACGAGTCATCCAGACCCTGTCTCAAAAAATTTAAAAATGCAGGGTGTAGCTTAATGTGAAAGCTTTTGGTTCAATTCCCAGTGAAAAAAAGAAGGAAGAAAGCAGGTTTCTGGGTCCTGGACCACCTTTCTGAAAATATTGCATAAACCCTGTGGAGTGGGCAGTTAATCATACTGCCCAGGTTATTGGGCCAGCCCAGTCTATATACGTCCTGTGGTAGTTATTAGCAGTGCCATTTTTACTCTCAAAAGGGTCCTGGGTCGGATTACAAATGCATCCCCCCAGCCTGTGCCCCAAGGTGACACTGCACAGCCCAGCAGGAGGTCCCAGAGGGCCATGAGCAAGTCTTCCCATCTGTCCGGTACAGTGGGAAGGGCGTGGGCTCCCAGCACTCTAGCCTCTGACAAACTACCAGTGGCCTGCGTTGCTGGGGTAACAGGGCCTCCTCCATGGGGCAGCTGAGACCCTCCAGGAGGTGAGTGTCACATGCCCACCTGAGGCTGCCACCATGCAGAAGCCTGTTGCAGACCCAGGCTCCCCGTGCTGCTCCAGGGGTTCTGCAGCTGAGCCCTGCAGGCCCTATTTGCGAAGGCGGCAGCAGACAGGCTGTGGGATGAGCTTCACAGCTTTTGTCAAGTGGCATAATAAAGCCCCCAAGTGTCTGCTCCCTGCAAACTGAGATCACGGATCAATTGTGGCATAAACAAAGTAGCAAGCTGGGTGCAAACCTGGCGCTAGATTACACCTCTATAAGGTGTGACAGGGAGGAGGAACCAGGTTTGCCTTTTCCCTGGGTGAAGCTTCAAGAGCTTGGGCACTGCTCCCCAACGCTGGAAGCAGCCGATGAGCAGCAGTGCCACACCTAGGCCTGACCCGTGACCTCAGCCTCCCCCAGAGCCCTGACCCCTGTGATGTTGGAGGAGAACAGACCATCCCTGGTCAGCAGGGTGGAGGAGGAGAGAAGCAGGCACCAGGAGCCAGACCTCAGGACTCGGGCAGCAGAGGGACACTTCACTTTGGCTGCCCTCTGTGCCAGCAGAGCTATCAAGACCTGCCTGTCCACTTCATTCTAGGCCAGGGTGCCACACAGCCAGTCACATGCCTAGTGTTCATTTGGGACCCACAGTCACCGCCTAACGAGGTGACTGTGCTGAGTGTTGGCCGAGCCTCGCACCTCAGGTGTTCCTGGAGGGCGCGGATGGCTGCACATCGGTGCTGGTCACCCTGACAGACAGCCAACCCTTGGAGATAAGCACCACCCAGGGACAGCCCCTCCCCATGAAAACACTCTTGGCTGCAGTCCTGAAGGGCTCTGGGTTTCCAAGAGCAGCAGAGGTCCCTGTGGTCCTCCTGTATATCCCGTCAGGGCACTGCCTGTGGTGGAGACAGCACAGGCTTCACATGCCAGCAAAGGCAAGGGATGGCAGTCCAGCCTGTAACCCCTGCACTGTGGTAGGCTGAGGCAGGAGGGGCAGCGAGTTCAAGACTAGCTTGGGTAACTTCATGAGACCTTGTTCCAAAATAAGAATCATAAAAGGTGCAGCTCAGAGGGAAAAGAAGGCCCTGCGTTCCCTCCCCATACCTCAGAGAAGAGGTGCCGTTAGGCATGGGGTTCATTCGGTCTGGGCTCCACTTCTAAGCTGGGTGGCCCTGGCAAGTGCCACGGCCCTGGGCCCTCAGTTCCCTCCTCCTGGGAGGTTGCAGAGAAGAAGCAAGATGACGCGTGGGGCTGACACACTGTGTGGCATGAGGCTGGCTTTGTTAGGCGGTGGCCCTTTCCCCAGTGCGGAGCAAATCCAGTTTGTCAAATGGGCCAACACAGGAAGCTGCATCGGCTCTTCTGCCGCCTGTAAGAACTCTTGTGGATCCCTTAGCAATAGCTTCCATAGGCGTCAGATTTCCAAAGAGCTTTTTTTTTTTTTTTTTTTTAACAAAATTACTAGTGTTGAACTTGACTCTTATTGTTGGATGTTAAATCCAATCTTCAGGAGCCGGGGCTATAGCTCAGCGGCTTAAGTAACTGCCTGGCAAGTACAAGGTCCTGAGTTCAATTCCCAGTACCTAAAAAAATAAAAATAAAAACAAATCCAATCATGAAATTCACTTCTCTCAAAGTGTATCCTCTTCCTCCAGCCCTGGCCTGGCCTGTGCCTCAGGAGCTTGCAGTGTGGGGTAGGGACCATGGCAGTGTGTGCCTTGGCCTTTCGTTACTGGAGCCACTGCCATTTTTTCTTAGCTTTGCTGGTGACACTGAAATGCCCAGTTAGAACAGGCAACTCTTTCATGGAGCCGAGCTGAAATCCCTCAGAACCCCCCTCCCCAAGTGGGTGTTCCCCCTCCATCTCCTGAGTTACCTCTCATGAGGTTCCCAGACCCCTGCTCCCCAGCTTCTTCCTGCTGTCACCCCAGGTTCCAGAACGTGGCCCTCTTGGATGCTCCCCAAATCTCTTCCTTCCAGGTCCACCTGACCCCTGTCACTCCCCTATATTCTGAGGCTATAAACACAATGCATGAGTTTCCTGTCACGTAATGAATTACTTGACAATGAACTTCTGAAGGAATAAGTATTATTTTAGCTCAAGGCTTCAGAGGTTCCCATCCATGCTATTTGGCCCCATTGATTTGAGCCTGTAGTAAGGTAGCAGATCAGGAGGGGATGGGGGAGCAGAGCTGTTCCCCTGGGAGCTGGGGGTCCAGCTCGGTGGTGGAGCCCACGGGTAGCAGGTGCAAGATCTTGTGTTCAATCCCCAGTGCACACGCGTGCACGCGCACACACACACACACACACACCAGAGGGGGGAAAAAACCACTTACCTCACAGGCAAGGAGCAAAAAAGGGGAGCCAGGGTCCCACAATCCTTCCTCAGAACATCCCCTCCAAGGGCTTAAAGGTTCCACCACCTCCTGATCACCCAGCTGGAGACCAAGCCTCTAACATATGCGCCTCTGGGGAATATTGAGATTCAAACTATACACAGGTCTCGCCTCTCATCTCGGCTACTAGGGAGGCTGAGGCAGTAAAGTCACTTGGGCTCAAGAGTTTGCAGCCAGCCTGGGCAGCACAGTGAGACCCCATCTCAAAAGAATAAAGAAAGATGCAGACTACAGCACTCTAGGATGTAGACCACCCCATGGCTACCTTCTCTGCTCTGCTGTGTGGCAGCCCAGCGAGCCTGTCACCCTGACAGCTCACCAGCACAGCTTCAGGCGCGTGTCAGGGGACTCTGGCTGGCTCACAGGACTCTCCCCATGTCCTGCCAGTGGCTCAGCGGCATCCGGCTGGGAGGTGAGCTGTGGGCTAACCTTGCTGCAGCCCTGCGACCATGACGTGGCCTGGCACGGAGGGATGTGTCAGCACTGTACCTCGTGCCCACCAACCCCGGGACAATCTCCAGCCTCCAGTACAGCCTGGGGAGTCAGGGGATGCAGGTTACAAGACGCACTTTGCTGATTCCCTGAGTCCCACGTGTATGTGTCTAGAGCTCCTCTTCATAATGGGGGGACACAAACCATTGTGTTCGTAGCTTTGAAACTTCAGCTGAAAATCCCACTCAACGGTTTTTAGCAAGACAAAGCATTCATTTTCTGGCTCAGGATTTTCAGTTTCTTCAGGAATTTAACAAAATCTCTGGTTACTGGAGGTTTTGGTTCCCTCGAGGGGTAGAAGCCGTGTGGCATACACTGGTCTAAGGCACCAGGCTCAAAACTAGGACTAAGGGATGCCAGTCTGTCCCCAAGTAAGCTATATGGCATGTCTCTTCTGCCCTTCCTCACCAGCACAATGATGGGAAGAGCTGAATTAAGGTCTCCTGCACTTTGTAACAGCCTACAAATTTAAGCTGTTTTATCATCAGAGTGGTATCAGAGAAAATTCATGAAGCACATAGTTTAACAAATCTTACACAGCTGGTCAAAAGGACAGTCCAGCACCCCTCAGGCCCTCAGGTACCCTGGCATCACCCAGAGGAAATGCCAGCTCTGACTTTCATCAAAATCACTGTCTCACTTTTCCTCATAATTTGACCAAGTATATACATCCCTAAAAAATACTGTCATTTGGTTTTTCCTGGTTTGAGATTTTCAGTTAATGGAGCAGTGCAGAATGTATCATTTTGTGTACAGTTTCTTTTGTTTAACATTCTTTTGGGGGGATTCACCCATGTTGTAAGTAGCTGTGGTTCATGCTTTTCCCCCCCCTTTTTTTTTGTTCATGCTTTTTCATACTGTGTAGTATTGCTTTATACTGAACAGATCATGAGTTAGTTATGTTACAGGACATATGAGTTCTCAGTCCAGTACTTTTAATAAACACACTCCACATACAGCCACATAAATTCAGAGCTGATTTCTTTATGAACTCAAGAACTTGAGTTTGCCTTTAAAGTAGCCAGGCATAGGGCCAAAAGCCTGTGATCCCAGTACTCAGGAGGCTGAGGTGAGAGGATTACCACTAAGTCAGAGGCCATGCATAGTGAGGTTCAAGGCCACCTGAACCACATAGTGAGAACCTGTCTCAAAACAAAACAAAAAACAACCCACAGGAAAATCTCTTTCTCAGGTTCCAGGGTGTACTGCTAGTTTGTTGTTTTTTCTACTCTTTTGTGGCAAATTCTTGATTGTATGGATATAATTCATGTTCCTCAACATGAGCAATAGCTTAAGATTTTCCCCAGACTTGGGTCATTAAACAAGATGATACCATGGTCAAACAATTGGGCATTTTCTGCAGGGTATCTAGAGAATGATTAAACATATATATCTAAGAAGTATACTCTGAAAGTATAGTATTAGGCCAGATAGGACAAACTCTTCACCCCTTTTCTGGGGCTGGCCCCAACTGGCAATGCACAGGTATGAATTCAGCAGGGATGACCCTGAAGTTTTGCTGCCAGAGGTGCTGAAAGGTGCCACAGGCTGCTCACACAAAAAGGCCCACTTTCAGCTTAGACAGCAAGTGAATTCCCCTATCCAGAGATTAAATCCCCTCCGTAGCCAGTAAAGCAACCCGGGGTCCCACAAACAGACCACAGCAGGCAGCAGGCAGTGAGCTCGGGAAGGAAGGACAGGGTCACCCCTCTGCAATGCCCTGGATGGCACAGACAAGCACTCCTGCAGAAATCAATTGATACTTTTAAAGCCAGTGCTTTAAACGTGTTTAGGCCAAGGCTTAATTGTAAGTATTAAAAGGTGTAAGCAGCTGCCCAGGCCCAGGGCACACTGCCCAGGATAGAACCCCAGACAACATCAGCTGAGCCAAAGCCTTTCCTTGGTCCAGTGTGAGCACGGGTGACTGATGGAGGGACTGACACTCAGTGGCAGAGTCACACTCACACTCTGAAAGCTGTGGTGGACTCACTCTCAGTCCTCTTATCGACCGCATAAAGCCCTTTTCTGCAACCATGGACAGTGGCCACTCGATCACACTCTCTAGGGTCCCTGAGTGAGCAAGCCTAGAGGTGAGAGTTTTATGGAATTTTGTCCTAAGAAGGCTGTCTGATCGAGTGTGCCATGGTTACTTTAAAAAGTCAGTTAGGGTGGAGGTGCAAGAGTCCCCACTCCCACGTTGACTCTGTGGTCCTCTGCAGGTGTGTGGCTGTGAATAGCTTCTGCTGTTTGTGTGCCGCAGGGCCTTCCTGGTGACCCTCTGGCCCCGCCCTTGTTGGTTGATTGGACACCCCCACCCCACCCCAGGTGATCTCCATCAGCACAGAGGCAAGCAAGAACAGAAACATATCTAGTACCATCTGAGGGGGATGGCAAGTCCCCCACTTCTCCCCCGTCTGCTCCAGCCCTGTGCGTCCTAGACACCCCGCCATCGCCGACCCCGTGTGTCTGTGTCCCCGCAGGTTTCGGAATGACCACGCCTGCCACCGTGGGCGGAAAAGCCTTCCTCATTGCCTATGGGCTGTTCGGCTGCGCGGGGACTATCTTGTTCTTCAACCTCTTCTTGGAGCGTATCATCTCGCTGCTGGCCTTCGTGATGCGCGCATGCCGTGAGCGCCGCCTGCGCCGCAGCGGGCTGCTGCCTGCGCCGCTGCGCCCCGAGGCCGACGGGCTGGCGGGCTGGAAGCCCTCGGTGTACCACGTGCTGCTCATCCTGGGGCTCTTCGCAGTGCTGCTGTCCTGCTGCGCCTCGGCCATGTACGCCAGCGTGGAGGGCTGGGGCTACGTGGACTCGCTTTACTTCTGCTTCGTCACCTTCAGCACGATCGGCTTCGGGGACCTGGTGAGCAGCCAGCGCGCCGCCTACCGCCACCAGGGCCTCTACCGCCTAGGCAACTTCCTCTTCATTCTGCTGGGCGTGTGCTGCATCTACTCGCTCTTCAACGTCGTCTCCATCCTGATCAAGCAGGTGCTCAACTGGATGCTGCGCAAGCTGAGCTGCGCCTGCTGCGCGCGCTGCTGCCCCGGGCCCGGCGCGCCCCTGGCCCGGCGCAACGCCATCACGCCGGGCTCGCGCCTGCGCCGCCGCCTGGCCGCGCTCGGAGCCCGCCCCGCGCCGCGCGACCCCGACGCCGAAGGCCGCCGCCTGTCGGGCGAGCTCATCTCCATGCGCGATCTCACGGCCTCCAACAAGGTGTCGCTGGCGCTGCTGCAGAAGCAGCTGTCGGAGACAGCCAACGGCCACCCGCGCGGCGCGTGCGTTCCCGCGCGCCAGAACGGCTTCTCGGGCGGCGTGGGCGCACTGGGCATCATGAACAACCGGCTGGCGGAGACCAGTGCCGCCAGGTAGAGCGCTCTCCAGAGCTGGCGCTTTCTTAATCTTTATCCAATAAAACGAAACCAAAAAAAAAATTTTTTTTAAAGAAATGCTATTTGGCCAGGTCCGATGTTGTGAAGAGCAGGTTTTGGAGGAGCTTGTGTTCCTCGTGAGTCCCCTCTTGGAGAACTGCGGTCCCCACCCAGTGGGTTCTCCAAAGAGAAAAAGTGGCATCCCAGGCGCCCACCCGGCGCCAGGCGCAGCAGGGAGAGCGCCACTCCCGGGCCCTGCAGACTGGCACCAAACCCTTTCTCATCCTCATAAGCAGCTGGCAACCCCAAAGCATATGGTGCATCTTTTCATGGCTCCGAATTACCTCCGCAGCATTTAGAATCCTGGCCCAGCCTAGCAGCTTCCTTCTGGTCGTCAGAAGTGAGATAGTCACAGTTTTGACAGGTGGGGGTGGGGACAGCCATATGTTGCCTCCCGTGTGTGTATATATAGAAGAGCCACTACACACAGAGAATGCTGTAGTATTATGCAAGGAGATGAGGCATAGCACCCACTTGCGGACTGTGGCATTTCCCCCACATTTGGAAATTGCAAATGGTAAGGGGCTTAGCTGGCCTTTCCCAGCCTGGAGGGAGTGCGCTCAGCACAGCACACAGGGCAGCAAGTAGTTCAGGAGGACAGCGCGCACTCAGGCACAGGGGCCCAGCTCTGCTTCATCCAGAGCCCCCGACACCCTCCACAGTTACAAACTATCCATGCACAGGAATTCTCTGCATTATTGATGGAACTAAGTGACACGCCTCCAACAAGAGGTTTGTTTTTTTTTCTTAACTACTGTTGATCAGTTTAACTTTTTTCCTTTTTAAAGAGCACAGTCCCCCACTCCCATCCCTGTGAGTCAGGTTGCTGCTAGCTACACCAGGAATCCAAAGCAGTCATCTACAAATACCAGGGCATTTGGCTCCAGAGCCCATGGAGGGCGTGGAAGGACAGAATCAAGGAGTGTATGTCTTTGTGCAGTCTGCAGTGGGGGTGGAGAAAGGCAGGAGGCAGGGAGCTGGCAGCCCCGAAAAGAACTTGAGAGTTAGTGTTATGGTGTGTGTGACCCTTAAGCTGAGGGACAGATTCTCCTGGACTCTGTGACTCGTGGGTCTACGGGTGAGGAATGGTGCTTTGAAGCAATGTTTTTCCACTCTTGTTTTTTACTTAAAGAAATGTTGACCCTAAGGATGAGATGTAACCACATCTGACAGGAAGTGTTAGAAAAGCACCAGCTTGCCACGTCTCCAGCAGTGCCGTGACCTCGCCCCCACTGGCACTGTGCCTGAAGCACACAGGCACACATGCACACTCACATGTGCATGCTCACATGCAAACAGTGTTGAGTCGTGCTTGAAAGACAGACTCCCCTTCCAATTTACAGCTGAAGGAAAATGAGTTGGAGTCTCCGGGACTCTCAAGCCCCTTGGGGGTAATTTCTAAGCAGGTTGGGATTGTGTTTTAAACACACAATCTGGGGTAAAGCCATTGAGGGGTAGGCAGTAGCTCCTGGGGGAGCCGCAGCTCCTGGACTGTGAGCCCCCGTCTGAATGGTGGCTGCAGTCACACGAAGGGATCACACACAGGGGGAGCATGTGTCTTTAGTACAAGGCCTGTCACAGGACCTAGAAATCAAGTTCCAAATCTATCCCTTTAAAAGCAGGAACCACTGAAAGGCATCCAATTAGAGATATCACCTAGGCAACAGAGAGTGACTTGGGGATCTGAGCCATCCCGAAGGGAAAGTAGAGATCCCCATGGTAGGGGCATCTACACCGTGAACACTTAGTCTGCAGGCAAAATAGCAGCCCACCCAGGAGAGGGAGTCAGCAACTACACTCTAGGCCCAAGGCACAGCTCCAAGACTCCACAGCTAGAGAGACATAATGAGGTGTTTGTGCTGCCCAGCAAGCAGCCAGCACGCATGGCAGGCTGAGCCCATGGGGGAGACCAGGACCTGCCTCCAGAGAGAGGCAGCACATTCCTTAGCTGTCTCCTCTGTCTGCCCTAAGTTGCTTATGCTGCAACCGTAGCCGTTTTTTATTTCCTTTCCTGTGCCCTGGCTTTGGAAGGAAGCAATTATGAGCAGTTTGAGCAGGCTTCTAACGAAACCATAGCATGTTTTGAATCCCTCCTCCCTTCCCTTTTACAGCTTCCTAGAGAAATGCTAGTCCTCTAAGATAGAATGATAGCTCCGGATCCAGGGTCACATGAGCATTGGTGTCCACATCCCCCTGGTCCCCACCCCAATCTCGGTGGCACTGCCTAGTACAGCACACTGTCATCCTTCCCAGCAGGCCTGGGGTCCAGTGCCCATGTACCCAGATGTCCTGGGTCAGGGGACTTACGACCTGTGAGGGACAGGTAGCTTGGCCCATGCTTGAGGGTAAGCACTAAGAAGAAGGGATGGGTCCCTCCCAGTATCTGGAGAACAATGACATTGATAGGGACCCTGTGCAGGTCCTTCGAACCCCAGGCTAAGAAGGCCTCCAATTTCCCAGATGCCAGCACCTCCCCCACCACCAGGGAGGCCTCTAGTTGACCCACAGCTGGCAGCTCACTGCAGCCCACAGCTGGCTCAGGCTCCCTAAGCTGCTTCCTCACTTCGGGCCATTCCCCACCTCATGCTGAGCCTAGGGCAGCCATAAAGGCAGTGTGGCCCCAACACATTCTTACCATCCAGCTGTGGCCACACAGAAGCCAGGTGTTAGCACCAGGCCTTTAGGGTTGAGCAAGCATATGAAGGGTCAGCCTCCGCCAGCCTCTGAGTAAAGCCTGAGGCCCCAGGCCTGGTGGGGGATCTAAAGGCTCAGGAAGTCTTGAGCCCTCAGCTGGTGGACAGTATCACAACCCGGGCATTTACGCCACGTCATGGACACATGTGCATATGTACACACAGCAGCCTTACCTACAGCTCCTAGGCCTCTCCCCCATAGACAATCCTAGTCCAGGCCACTTGAAGAAAAAAGATGGGGGCTGGGGATTTAGCTCAGTGGCATAAGTGCTTGCCTTGCAAGCGCGTGGTCATGAGTTCGAGCCCTGGTATTGATAAAAAAAAAAAAAAAAAGAAAAGAAAAGAAAGATGTCAGCCTTGTGTATTGGTGCATGCCTATAATCCCAACTATTCAGGAGGCCGAGACAGGGTATCACAAGATGAAGGCCAGCCTGGGCAACTTAGTGAGACTCTGTCTCAAAATAAAAAGCAAAAAGGGATGGGAATGTAGCTCAATAGTACAGTGCCCCTAGGTCCAAACCCCAGTGCCACAAAAAAACAACAGTTTCTCATGTTTCACTCTCCAGAGTTCCTCAAGGGTCTTGGGGAGTTTCATGTATGGTATGCACGCATTTGTGTTTTACCCAGAAGCCATCCGCTATACCCCAAGTCCAATCCTGGAAAAATCGCTGCTCCATGGCCTCAGGAGCTTCTGTCCCTTAGACAAACCCCCAGCAAACCCCTCTTTCCACAGCTTCTGGGGCGAGGGAGGGGTGCTAAACCCCCGACTTGGAAGAAGCTTCTGGGGAGCTGAGCAGACCACAGCCCCCTGAAGGGGCGGCCACAGGAGGTGAGAGCTGGACAGTTCTGTTTTCTGTAACTTTTTACTCTTAAAACACAAAAGCACAATTCTCCATTCTCTCTGGAAATCCTGTCTGGATAGCACCTCAGGCCCTTCTGGGTCCTGAAGAGGCACCAGGTCTTTGTCCATCTGTTGCGGCAGTGGTTGTATGGTGTAACTATGAGCTAACACTCCTGAGGGCTGCTGTGCTGGGTGGGATGGGGGTGGAGTCCTACTGAAGCCACTTCCGAGCCCCAAAAGGCTCAGCAACATGGAGTGGGGCCTGGTCTCTTGCTGTGGAGCAGCTGTCACCCTCAGACCCCTGGAGCAGCTGTGCCATGGAAAACCATGAGCTTGGGCACTGACCTGGCCGAGTCCACCTCCCTACGGAAGTTGGCCTTGGCTTTACCACTGGTTTCTATGCTCCTCTCACTCAGGAAGGGGCTGGAGTGTGTGGCAAGCCTGCGGGGGTTCTTGAATGGCAGACAGTTCTTTTCCAAGTGACACTTCAAGAGAGGGCTGGAAGGGTGTTTCAATTAACGATGAATAAAATGCAGCCTGCCACCCCTCGCACTGTTTGCTTTCTGTGTGTGAGAGCGCTATCTCCTTCCTCCTTTCTGCTCCCACCTCTTTTCCTCAGTGCCCGGAAGCTGGTGGCAGCCCAAGCAGCCCTTCTCCAGAGCCAGGGACTCCATCCGAGCCCAGGTCAGCCAGGCCAAATGATGGCCGTGGACTCCAGGCTTGGCTGTGCACTTTATTCTCTTCAAAGCGCACAGAGGCCCGGGCGCCACTCAGAGTTTCTGATTCCATGGGTCTAGGAGAATGAGACAGCACTGGGATATTATTATTATTATTAAATATTATTATTATTGGGATATTTATTATTATTATTGTTTTGAAGTTGCCCAGGTGATTCTAATGGTCAGCCATGGTCTTGAACCTGCACTATCAACAAAGCACTGTATCTGGGTGTGGGGCACCTGTCACCCCAGCCCTCGGGAGGTTGAAGCATGAGAACTGCAAGTTTGAGGCCAGCCTGGGCTACATACTAATGCCTTGTTTCTAAAATAAACCCAAGATACTACAGAACACTCACATTTTTGTGGGCTGAGAAAAGCACCTACTTAGAAACAAGGAGATCTGGATTCTGGTTCTGAACCTGGCAGTCACTGGATTGGCACAGCTCCTCAGTTTCCCCATCTGTGAAATAGGCTAATGATAACACCCACACACATCCCAGAAAACTTAGGAGAAGTGAACAGTATAACATACTCCACAGATGAAGGTGTCAGTGTTTTGAAAGGCATTTCCTGCGGATGGGGGCCAGGTAGCCCCTCTCACCTGCTGCAGACCTCTCCTTCAGTGCCATCTTAACCACCACCCTAACAGTACAGGCTCCACTGGTGCTTCTTTCCTCCTCCACGTTCCCCCACCCAGGCAACCTTTCCCTTCCGGTGTCCTCCCAGGGGTTTTTCTAGATGGAGCAAATGTTCCAGCACTGCCCACCACAGCCTACAGACCCACTGCCCAGCTCTGTGCTCCCCACTGCTGGCCACATCTGCCCAGGTGCACAAGCCACCCCAGCTCAGTCTGCAACAAGGGATTTCGTGACATTGAGTGACAAATGGAACAAGACATTTCCTAAAACCACACTGTTTAGGCAATGGATTCTACTATTTTCTGTTCTGGTTTTTTGTTTTATTTTAATGCTAGGCAAAGCTACTAAACTGACCTCATGATCCACCCACAATTCACACCCAGCAGATGCAGACCACCGGCCTACAGCGGTGCTGGGGAGGGGCTTCCTGTGGCCCTGCTTCTAGCCAAGACCCATCAGTGAGGCTGGGGGGCCTAGGGCTTCGGTTCTGGTCCCCCGCCACTCTCCTCCCTATTGGCGTCTCCAGCTGTGTCATATCTCCATCAGGTTGTCCTTATCTTCCTTTCAGTTTCAAAGGCTGTGATTCCTATGTTTTAGACCCCTCGCAGGCCAGACCTGCATGGACAGCCCACCCTCTGCCTGCTATGTGCATATCTGCTTCTCTGACAAGGAGAACTTGTGTTTACCAAGCTAGGCCCATGAACAAGGCAGTTGCAAACCAACCTCACTTACAAAATAAAAATAAAATAAAAAAGAGAGAAACCTTGGGAATTCTGGGCTTCTATTTCATCGTAGGTCAGAGGAGGTAAGTAATGTGTCCAGCGTGGGGGCTTTGCACCCCTGAATTAGGGGCTGGAGAGACAAAGGAGAGAGTGGGACACTTCTTGTAGTCTCTGACTCTGGCAGTCTTGCTGCTGCTTGTAAATTAGAGTAGTTTGCTTAAGTTCCAGGAGCCTGGGGAGCTGGTAAGGAATTTGTGCTGCAGAAAGATGGTCACAGGAGTGGAGAAGAGGAAATGAGGGGTGGACCGAGGCAGGAAGGGAGGGAATGGAGAGGGGTGGCAGATTAGACAGCGTCCCTCTAAAACAGTAGTCAGCATTTGCCTGGATGGAAGCAGACTGACAAAAAGCTTTGAATAGCTCTAGGTTTCAAGCTGGCCCCCTGGGATGGGGGTGGTGAGGTCCCCTCAGAGCCCTGGAACCCAGAAGGGGGAGAAGGCTGGGATGGGAGAGATGGTGCATTCAGCAAGGAGAAGATGGGTTTTAGGGCCCATGAGGTGTCCTGGAGGTTTCCACCGGGCAATGGTTTTCGGAGTTCAGAGCTCAGAGCAGTGCTCTCAGCTGGACGGGCCATCCTGAAGTTCTCAGCCTCGGGACGGTGATGAAATATAGAGCATACAGAGATATAAAAAGAGGATTGGAAACAGCACTTAAAGGATGGGCAGAAGAAGAAAAAGGTAAAATAGACTATGGAATGAAGGCCAGAGACGTAGAAGGGAAAGCGTGTGGGACTCCAAAGGCCCAGGGATGTCAGGGTTCTGAGAAGAAAGGAGCTCCAAGTGTCACCGAGGAAGAGAAAAACTGGGGCTGAAGGAGCACCCTGGATTTAGTGGCAGAGAGGACATCAGTGGCCTCAGCAAGACAGCTGCAGGAACACCTAGGCTCCTTTGGCCCTGGGCTGCGCTGTGTCACACCCTAGGGATATTCCTTAGGGCACAGACTCAGCTCTGCTGAGTGCAAAACAGCTCTGACCTCAGCGGGTACACATTCACTCTCTCCAAGAGTCCAAGCAGGCACCTGGCCACTTCTCCTTTATGGCCCCAGCAGCCCTCATGGTATTACCAGTGTCCACTGCCCAAGAAATTGCACTAGTGGCATTCACATTTCCGCAAAGGAACTGGAAGCCAAAGAGAGCACATACATCCTGTCCTTCCAAGGGCGTGGCCCCCAGAATTCCACATGCACCTTTTCTCCCAGGCCAGTGGCTGTGCTTCGTCATATGACCCACTATAGTAGCACAAGGATCTGAAAACACAGTAGCTGTGAACCAGGTGGGACTAGGACTCCTAAGAAGCGGGGCAGCAGCTTCTGTTGAGGCCACACACGGGACGCTGTGAAACTGCAGTGATACTTTGGGGGCTCATGGGAAGCCTGGTGTCACAGCCGTCTGCTGCTGCCCCAGTGACTCAGACCTCAGCTGGAAATAAGAATTGAGTCCCACAGCCCTGGATCAAGACCAGCAGTTTTTTGTAGCTGCTGGTTTCAAACAGGAGTCTAAAGAGAAGTCTTTCTAGGATCTGTTGGCCATTTCAGAACTTTGGAAATGTAATGGTTAATTCATCAGAAAGAAGTAGAGCCCAATGCCAGCCCCGAGAAGAAGCCACGCCTGGAGGCCCCCCTGCCATCAGGGGAGCACTAGTGAAGCTCCCCCCCACACCTCTCCACCACTGCAGGAACCTCAAAGTGGAGGAATCCAGGTGCCTCCTCCAATCCACTGCACTGAGGGACCGGCATCCGGATGCAGCAATGGGCTGATCTGGAGAAACACAGGGAAAGGTCAAGATGAAGGAGCAAAATACAAGCTCAGACCCCAGCCCACACCGAACAAGTTCAGGAGACACAGACAGTAGAAATCAGAGGGCACACACCTGAAATTTCAACTTAATTCTTGTATTGTTTGGTTAATTTTACATGCCTATGTCTGATGTTCTGAAGAGCTATTTTGAAGAAAAGAGGCAGTATAGTAGCCATTGTTAATTTCCTACTATCTTGTTTTGAAGTCCTGTATCATTTTCATTGTTTTGTTTTGTTTGGTTTTATTCTGATTTGTTGTTTTGTTTAGTTTTATTATGATGATCTGGACAGCTATTTTGAAGATAACAAGATATATTATGATAGCCATTGTTGATTTTCTATTGTCTTGTTTTGAAGTCCTGTATTGCTTTCATTGTTTTATTTGGTTTGGTTTTAATCTCTTTAAAATAAAACATAAATAAATAAAAAGGAATTGAGTCCTTCCCCTTCCCCTAGCTCCCCCTTCCCTGGCTCCCACTAGCAAATCTATTTGGAAGGAAACTGGCAAGGAATGTTGGGAGATGTAGTTTCCAGACTTTCAGCTTCAGCAAGCACAGAGTGAGTTCAGAGGCTGTAGGTATAAAACAACATACCTCAATTATAACACCTTGATCATTGTGAATTTCCCAGAAAATGCCTTCTTATTAGAAGAACTGGAGTCTGCAACAAGAAAGTTACATTCCTAGTCCTTCTCTGTCTTTTGCTTTGGTTTTCATTTTGAAGTGGAGTCTTGATATGTTGTTACCCAGGCTGGTCTTGAACTCCTGGGTTGAAGTGAACCTCCTGCCTCAGCCTCCTAAGTAGCTGGGACTATAGGCACATGCCACTGTGCTCCATGCTGGTCCATGAGAGCCTTCTACTCCATTCTGAGAGCAATGTTCACCGAAGGAATGTTTGAGTATCAGTGAAGAAAAGCTCTGCCCTGGCTCGAGCTCTGAGGAGTTGAAGCAGATGGCCCTGCCCTGCCACCATGCCCCACTCGGGTCTCCAGCTGATGGTAAGCAGATCTCTCCCCTCGCTCGGCTTCCCTCCCATGTCAGCAGAATGGGCTGACCTTTGGGCTGACCACTCATCACTCTGAGGTTCTCAAGAGCAAGGGAAGAGGGGCAAAAATGTAAGAGTCCCACAAGCTGGAAATGCAGCTCGGTGCTTCACACTTGCCCGAAAGCTTGAGGCCATAGATTCAATTCTTAGCATCACAAAAAGCAAACAAAGGAACAGTTCCATGGAGATTTCCATTTAAGGGCCACACTTAACAGACATCTGCCCAGCACCTGGCTCCGGTGAACAGTTGGCTCCCGATCCTTCTCCGTGGGATGGGTGCAGGAGGCCCAGCCACCTGGGCACAGGAGGGAGGAAATGTCCCCACCCAGGATGGGACAGCTTCTTGCTGGGGCTGTGTCTCCAGTACACATCCCTGCCCTGTGAGAAGCTCTGAAACTCCAAGGCCTTCCTCATCAGTTTCAGTTTCCTGGGGGGGCTTGTACAGTACTGTTCTTTAGATTTGTGCCACCAGGGTAGCCATGCACAGCTGTCTGAATTTAAATGAAACAGAAAGAGACTTCCAGCTCTTTAATGGCACTACTCACATTTCAAGCGATTAATGCTGCATGTGGCTCGGAGCCACCATAACAGAAAGCACGACATGGAACAGAGATGTCTCTGACACTGAGCTGGTCTACAGAGAGCTTTCAGAGCTGTGCTGAACTCCAGCACAGCCTTGGGTCTGGGGGGAAGTTGAGGCAGATGACTCTGTCCTACCACCATGCCCCACTCAACCAACCTCTTCTATCCCTACAGGAAGCTCCCCCACTGTTGTTCCCCATGGGACACCCACCATCTCCTGTCCCCACAGAGAGAGCAAGTGGTTACCCTAAGACTATAAAGGATGTCCATGTATTAGTCAGCTTTCCTATCACTGTGACATATTACCAGACACCCCAGTTTAAAGGAGGGTTTTATCTGGCTTGGGTTTTAAGGGGGGTTCGGTCCATGGTCAGCTAGTTTTAAGGCAGAAGCTCATGGCAGAAGAGAATAAGGGAGCAAAGCTACTCAGCTCATGGCATCTGGGAAGCTCAGCAGAACAGTGACAGAGGAAGGGTGAGGAGCAGACACAGACCCCCCAGGCCACAGCTCCACAGCCCACCCAGGCTCACCTGGAAGTGTGTCCACCCCCTCTGGGGCAGATCCAAAGCCCCAGTGGACTCTCCACCCTGACCTCCACAGTCCATGCTCTGTAGACATCTCTGGGTGAAGTGGTCGCCCTCACAACCCAGCTGTCCCAGGCCTCAGGGTTTAGGGAGAGTTTTCTGGAATACATGGACTTGCACACATGAGAGTATTGGTCCAGATAGTTGCCCAAGTACGCAAACATTTATATTAAAGACTCAGGTCCAAGAACTGCACTGTATTCCAACACTAAGCAAAACTTGCTGGGGCTGCTCCCTGTGACTTATTCACTATGCAATGCAGTGGCAGAGGGGAACAAAGAGAGGAGACTTTCTTGACTCTGCAGATAGATACAAGTGAGAAACAGCCAGGAGAAGGTCGCAGTGCCATCCATCAGCCAGACGAGCAGCGGTCTCCACACAGAATTCCAAGGTCAGGCTCAAGGGCCTTGAGCCTGCAGCCTCATGGGAAACTTCTCCACCTCTCCAATTCTCTGGGGGGTGGGAAGAGCTAATCTCTGTGTTCTGGGACCCAAACATCACTCCAAGGCCCACGAGACCCAGAGGGTCCTTGAGAAAATATATTTTAGTGCTGCCTGGGGCTGCCAGAATCTGTCGCCCCATGAGGATGTCAGGAAAATGGGGCTGTGCCCATCCATCCCCAGATGATGACGTATGTGAGCAGCGAGCATCAACAGCTGGAAGCCACAGATAGAAAGGAGAGGATCGATGAGTTTTGTTTTGTTTTGTTTTGTTTTGTTTTGTTTTGTTTTGTGTGAGTCTTGGTTGGTTTGTTTTGCTAACAGAAACTTCCCTCACGATATGACGTACAGTACGAATGACAAGGCAAGGAGACAGCTTGGTCCACTTATCCTACATTGCAAATGGCTAGTAAGGGAGCCGCTAGTGACAGGAATACAGTGGGGAGAAAGGCAGGGAGGGACACGGACTGAACGGCTTTGTGGTTTGTGAGCAACCAGCATCAGAGAGGACAGAGCAGTCATGGTGGCTTGTTCTGTCAGGGTGACGCCTGCTGCCAGGTGCCTCACCTCGCAGGTCACCTGAACAGGGCTTCTGTGAGAGAGGCCTGCAGCCTGAGTGGGCATCGTGCCCCAGAGTCAGTCTCCAGAACCCAGTCATACTCTGGGCTCCCAAACTGCTGCACCTGCTGGCTCCCACAGCTGTCTCCCAGTAGCGACATCAGCCTGAATCCAGGCCTGGCAGAGAGCGGCTCCCGGGCAGTCTCGGCCCCAGCAGTGTGGCCCCTTCTGTCCCCAGCCAGGTCTCCCCTCCCAGCTGACACCTGCGTTCAGCTCCCATGGGAACGTGCAGAGAGAGATGGAGTCCGGAGACGGGTAGACAAGGCGCACAGCTACCCCTGTCCTCGGCCATTGCTCAGATGACAGAGGAGAACAGGTGCCTGAGGCTCACATGTGCATCACCCGGCCTTGGGGCGGCCAGCTGTCCCTCAGCTCCCACTGCAGACCCTCAGTCGCCGCTGAGACTGGCCACCGTGCTCCGGCACCCACTCGCTTTCTGCGTCAATGTTCTGGGTACACAGCACCATAAAAACCAGTTCTTTGGTGTCTGCTTGGTGCTGGGCTGACCTGAGGTACGTGGCAAGTGCTGTCATCCTCACTGACCTTCAGACGAGGTTTGCATTATGCACATTCCTTCGCCTCTCTAAAAATCCGTTGCAACATACCAACATGGGAAAGCCCACCTGACTGCGCAGTGTGAAGATGAACCGAAGCGAGGTTTATAAAGTGTCAGACACAATGTCTACCACACTCAACGAGTGTCAGTTCCCTGCTTCCCTTCCCACATGGATCCATAGTTTAAATTTTCTTGTGCCAACCAGACTAACTGGGGTCATCCTTCCATCCACCCCCTCATCTCAGCTGCCCAGCCAGCCGGGCATTTACATCGAGTCCTATGCACTAACTGCTGCAAGTTTCCACAGAAGTAGATACAGAGCAATGCAGTCCAGAAGCACAAACTAAATATCCTGATCTGGATATCGATACCATAGCAGGAAGTGAAAGCTGTCATAAGGGAGACACAAGGAGTGTATTGAGAGGTCACCCATCCAGACCTCTTTTCAAGCTCCACTAGAAGGCAAGGCCAAGATTCCATTTTATTTGATAAAGCATTTTCGTGTTCTTAATGAAGACCACCAGGATGCTTTTTTTCTTTTACACAAAGAAAATGACTCAAATTCTAATTATCTTAAGCTAAGCAAGGGTTTTGTCTCGCCTTTCATTTGTGTTCACTGCTTAGTTGCTCCGCTGAGGACAATAGACAGAGCTCAGATTCTTCCAAGATTTTAATTGGAGCTTCCACAGGGGACTTCGCAGCCGAGGGAAGGACGGAAATGAGGAGGTCACGGATACAGGGCAGGCGGCCTCCTCAGCCTGGAGTCCAGAACGGCCGCACAGGGCAGCAGGCAAGGGACCCGCAAGTCTCAAGACCTCCCCTCCCCATCCTGCCCACATCCCGAGTCACCCCCGAGGGAATGACAAGGAAATACGTCCCCTGTAACACCCAGCTCAGGTGGCCACGGCCCAGCCCAGCTCTGCCCCTTGTAGGGTGTTTGGGCGCTGCCCCCAGCTCACTGCCAGTCCTCCAGGAAATCGTTGCCTTACCCACAGGACCGGCTTGCTCTGACTCTCTGAGTGACAGCCATAGGACTCTGTGAGCCACTGGCAGGAGGGGAAGACACCGCGGGAGGCCAGTCCTCTCTCTCCCTGACTCAGAGATCTTAGGTGAGCACAGGAGTCACCGAGGCCACACCTGCACGATTCAGGTTCTGGGCAGGTGAAACGCATCTCCCAGGCAAGACACGCGGCTGGGTCTCGGGCTCTCTGTTTTCTTCCCCCACGATGTTTGCTGTCCACACTCCACAGAGACCCCTACCTCAGTGGAGGACAGGAAGTGGGGCGGTCTGCATCCACAAGCTAAGGCTGACAGGATATGGGGGGCGCACAGTCCTTACTCACAGCCCAGCCCTCGCTCGGCAGCTTCTGCCTCCTGCAGAATGATTTCCCGAAGCCCTTCTGCATTGCACTATGCTGTCAGCCACAAACTCATGCTTCACTTTGGCCTTCCACCCAGCCATGGTACACCATCATGGGAGGCCAGGCAGGAGGGCTGAGAGTTGGAGCCCAGGCTGGGTAATGGAGGAATTTAGGGTGACCCCGTTTCAAAACAAAAGATCTGAGAATAGAGCTCAATGTGAAGGTTCAATCCCCTGAACCACAAACCAAAAACAAAAACCTTCCCAACTCAGGTCCTCGGTGGTCTTAGGGATTTAGCTCTTTGGGTGTCAGTCTGAGCAGACCAAGCCCCACACGCAGCCCAGTGAGGCCCGGAAGGCAGCTCCACTCAGGCAGAGGCTGTGCGCAGAGCACACAACGTCCTACAGCCCGTCCCGCACTTCTCACCCTCACGCTGCGCGACACCCCCAGGCCTTTTTATAACTTTTATTTCTGAGACAGGGCCTCACTAAGTCACTAAGTTACCCAGGCTGGGTTTGAACTTGGGAACCTCACGTCTCCCAGAGTGCTGGGATTACTCGAATGAGTCACCCAGCTCCATGTTCAGGCTTTGGATCGGGCCACTGTTACAGAGTTATCACTGACACGTGTTGAAGACTAAAGACAGACATCATTCAAGGGCGCCGTGGTGGGTCGCATGGGGAACTGCGATGGGGTCTTCCTGCAGAGGAGAGGGCATGAACTCACTCGGAGGACAACATGAGCAAGGGGGGATTTGAGCCCAAGGACCAGCCTGGGGAGCCACTGGATGCAAACATGGTGGATGGATTCTCGCAGAAGCCAGGCCAGGGTGCTGGGGGATCGCTGTGATCCAGAACAGAGGTCAGGGATTCCCCTCACCTGGTTTAGCAAGGCTCTTGCTCAAACCCATTCTCCAGGTAGAGAAAGAGAAGCCCGGTCAGCCTGGACAGAAGGCACTTAGCAGTCACGGAAGTTTTGGTTGAGGAGTGGTTTGTTCCAGTGTCCCCACCTCCCTGGGACCTCTCCTCCTGTCTGCAGGGATCTGCTCCAGCTCTCCCGGGGGCCTTGCCTCGGGTGCCTGGGACACTTCCTGAGGATTGTCTGTGGGGAGTTGGCCTTGTTGTTGTCTGTTGGTGGCCAAGGCTGCTGTCATATGAAGGGACACAAAGACAAGGGTGATACCAAATGGCCCAGAATGAGACAGTGACCAAGGGAGGATGACACCATGGGCCATTCATTGCTCTGGCTCCTGACCCCTTGGCCTGAGGTCAGAACCCTGCCCCTGCCCCAACAGTTCTTTTGGTCTAATTATGGACCTTTTTTCAGTTGAAAGCAAGAGATCTGATTCCTAACAGACAGGTAATTACACAGATTCACCTCTCCAAAAGCTCATTAGGCGTCAATTGTTAGGGGTTTCATTTTGGTTCAATCATTTCCTGAAGCATCCAGGGATTCTTTGATCACAAGCAACAGAAACTGAACTCAGAGTAGCTCTAAAATAATGCAGAATATATTTTGGTCTTTTGTCCCCAGTGTCTGACACAGAGCTCCGAAAACCCTGGAAACCAACAGTGCAGGGGCTGGGGCAGGAGAGCTGGCCAATGGCAGATAGAGGACAGGGCTGGTGGAAGGACAGAAGGAGGCCCAAGCAGAGACAGAGACCAGGCAGCAGCTGGGCAGGGGCACAGTGAGTGAGGAGCTGGGCTGGGAAGGACTGATGCCAGCATATTCCAAGAGGTAAGGCTGCCACCGTGAGCTCAGGTCCTGGGCTGCGGGACCATGGGGCACGGGCAGTGAGGTAACGGTGGTCTGGAAGCTCCAGGACAGGCACCAGAGATGACCAAAGCTGAAGGTGGAGTGGAGCAACTCAGCTTCAGGCTGAGGATGCTGGGCTATTTCTCACTTAGCTGTTGAGTCTCCAGGGCCCAGGTAGGATGCACGAGAGAGTGAGTTAGGCTGGGGTGCAGCCCAGTGGTGCACGGGTGCAATGGTGAGCACTTGCCTAGCATGTGAGGCCCTGGGTTCCATCCCCTGTGCCACAAAGGGGAGAGAGAGGCAGAGACCGACAGACAGACAGAATATAGATCTAGACATCACCTCCAGGGAGGACTGCGATGCCTCCCCAAGCTTGCGGTGGGTGGTGAATCAAGTGGAAGGAGCTGCTCGCTGAGCCTTGAGGGGTCAGAGCAAAGGCTGCCTTGAGACCCGTGCAGGCCAGCTGAGGACACGGAAAGACTCCGTCACCTAAGGAGGAAGCAGGTGACAGCCGTGGACCGATGCCTAGAGGGTCCGGGAGAGAATGTCACTAAGTGAGCCACCACAGTCTACTGGGAGAAATCTGAAGAAAGTGATAATAGCCTTAAAACGTTCATGCCAACTGGGTGCTGATATGCATGCCTGTCATTCCAGGGAAACTGAGAAGGGAAGAGCTCACGATCAAGCCCAGCCAGGGCAACTTGGCAAGATCTTGTCTCAAAATAAAAAATGACAAAGCGTTGAGGATATAGCTCATTACAAAGATGTGGTTTCAATCCTCTGTACAGGGAGAGGAGGGAAAAAGCCCCACGCCATGACCTGGCTCCTCTGGCAGCAGATTCTGGGCAGGAAGGAGTGTGGTCAGTGCCCACCTGCTAAGTCCCACACTGCCGTTCTTCCCCAGGCTGCACTACCCGAGGTGTCCTGGAAGCCAGGGTCTTTCCTGAAGAGAGGACAACACTTACAGCGCTGCCTGTTAAATACAGAACACATAGCTTGACATAGTGGTACACATCTCCCAGCAGCTGGGAGACTGAAGCAGATTGTGAGGAAGGTGAGTCCAAGGCCGGCCTCAACTACACAGCAAGACCCTGACTCAACTCCGCCAACTCTCTAAAAAGTAATACTATTCCTAGGAAAAAAGCAGGGGGCTTTACTTCAGCCAATTGCTTTTCTGGCTTATTAGTTTTCACACAAGCGAAAAACAAGGAGAGGAGAAGGAGAGAAAAGGACCCTGTGACTGAGGACCACACTTTGCCAAACAAAGTCTGTAGATAAGAACCTCACCCAGGAATTACCACCTGGATCTGGCACTCAAAAAATCAGCTCAGATTCATTATTTCCAGTTAAGTTAATCAACCCCAAGAAGAGGGGAAGAGAGAAAGTTTCTGCATAAAATTAATTCCTCCTTTCTGTTACTCCCTGGCTCTGAGGGAGAAGGCCCTGTCTGGAGATCACTGTGCTTAGCTCTGTGGTAGGAAGAGGTGCTGGAGGGCTGGGAGGGCCACCAGCCAGC
>PVJX010023080.1:0-29726 GCA_004027295.1 Dolichotis patagonum | reverse complement strand
ATTAAGCCATACATACAGTGAAAGAATTACAGGGTTTTATGAACCGAATAACAGAAAATGATCAATGGGTACTATAATATCTCATTTTTTATAAAAAAGAAAATTGTTTGAACTATCACACATACTCAGAAGTCCTACCATGCTTTCTTTGTTCTACTACCATTGGTTCTATCTACCACATTGTGTCTCACTGGAACTCGAACATGTGTGACAGTTCAGGAGACGCTCTTGCTTCTGGTTTCCCCGCCCTGGGGTGGCCTCAGCTCCCCAGACTACAGTCACTTTCCAGGGCGGCAGGCTGCTTACTGGTTGGCTCAGTGCCCTAAGTTCTAGCATGGCGCGGATCTCAGGAGACACTCTTGCTTCTGGTTTCTCCGCCCTGGGGTGGCCGCGGCTTGCCAGACCACAGTCACTTACCAGGGCAGCAGGCTGCTTACTGGTTGGCTCAGCCCCCTAAGTTCCAGCATGGCGCGGATCTCAGGAGACGCTCTTGCTTCTCTATATACCTATTTTTAAAAAGGTCCCGTCTCCATGACTATGGGACACAATTTTTGGTTATTCTTTTCTTTGAGTCTGACTCTTAATTGTGATATCAGAATATTGTAACATGAGAGAAACCATTTCTCTGAAGGCAGAAGGGAGAAAAGACAGATACAATCTACAAGGAACAGTTATTTATCATAGTAAAGTCTAGCACTTGCAAAAAAAAAAAAAAGGTAGAACAGTTAAACATACACTCCCAGTACTTTCCTTCTCAGTTGATTCTTCAGTATTTAATTCTGATGCAAGAAAATGTGAAACTCAGAAACAGAACTCCCATTTAGGAAAGTTTACTAATCCTTTCAATGTTTCTCAAATTGGAATAGTTAGAAAACATGATTAAAATGAAACTAATATAGCTAAAACAGTGAGTTTTTTGGTGAAACTATCTAGTGTTTATCAGGCCTTTTTTTTGGAGACAGGTTCTCACTGTAAAGTTCAAACTGTCCCAGAACTCATTATGTAGCCCAAGCTGATATGAATTTATAGCAATCCCTCTGCCTCAGCATCCTGAGTGCTGAGATTACAGGTGTGTGCCACCATGCACAATGCAATTGTTAGTTTTATAATTGAATATTTATTTAATATAAATCTTATGTTTTAAATAAACACAGATCACAGTAGGGGTTTTATTATTTTTCTGGGAAATAGAAATATTAGACTTATTCTCATTTAAGATGAATAACCATGAAACACAAAGTTACATGGAATTTCTGAATTGAAATAAATGGAATAAAATGAGCTTACACATTTCACAATATTAAAATCGAAATGCAACAATATTAACTTACTTTATTTCTTGAATTGATCAGTGTTTGAATCTAAGCCTCCAATGCAGTTCAAGGTCAGATCATTCTTTCTCTTTCCCTCTTTTATGTCCCACCAGCAAAAATTTAAAGGACAAACAGAAGTTTCTGCCTTACAAAATCCTTCTTAGCACATTTTTCACCACCAAAAATTTCAGTCACAATTAATTCTCACTTCTATTTTCTTACCCATATTCCCACGCTTTTTCTTTTTTATATACTTCTCTGTCATTATAAGCAGAAAAAAAATTTTTTGGTACTGGGGATCAAACTGACGAACTTGCACATGCCATGTGTGCATAAAACTGATTTTTAAAAAAATTTTTATTATTTTGAAGTTAGTGAAATACAACAAGATAGAACAAAGCCAATTGAGACAGTGAAATTGGTACAGAACCTCACAGCAGGTTACTGGGATAACAGTAATAAGTACCATAGTATATCTCGTTATCTTCACAATACTTGTTCTTTCAATCAGGTATAACAAAATCAAACCAAATACAGAACATTATAGAACTTATTCAAACAGAATATTGAATAGAGTAATACAATTAATCAGAACAAAGCAAAACAGTGATAACAATATTTGCCTTCAAACAGATGGTAGAAGGAAATCCTCCCTATTTGCTACACTGCATATGGTCAACCTCCCAAGAGATGCTCCGGCCTCTGGCTCCCATTTGCTAATGGGGGAGGGGACGTGATGGGGATGGGAAGTTTGATTCTCAGCCCCCACGCTGGTAGGCTCATGGCTGCTTATCAGGGAAGAGAGCAGGTTGCTTGGTTTCCCAGTGCCCTAAAATCCACATGGCATGGATATTGGGAGACGCTGGCTGGTTCTCTCCCTGGGGCAGCCCCCAACAAAACTTAATTTTACAGATATATTTCTTTTTATTTTTTTATTTTTTTAAATTTTATTTTAAAGAGAATAAAACAAAAGAGGGCAGTACAGAGCAGATCAGAACAGGACAGCATAGGCAACACAGTACTTTACATTAAGACAACTGGACATCAACAGTAGCTATCACTATCACTATCACTAACACTATCACTATCACTATCACTATCACTATCACTATCACTATCACTATCACTATCACCTCTCCAACACTTGTTGTTCATAGTGTTTTCTATCCTGGCCATTCTTTCTGGAGATGGAATCTCAGTGTGGTTTTCATTTGCATTTCTCTCATGAATAATGATGATGAACATTTCTTCATGTATTTATTTGCCATTCGTATTTCTTCATCTGAGAACTGTGTATTCATTTCAAATGCCCATTTTTGGATTGGATCTTTGAATTTTGAGGGTCTGATTTTTTTTAATTCTTTATAAGTTCTAGACAGAAGTCCTTTGTCTGAGGAACTGTCCATGAAGATTTTTTCCCAATTTGTGGGTTTTCTTTTCACTCTGCTGGAAACCTCTTTTGCCATGCAGAAACTCTTTAATAAGATGTGGTCCCAGTTATTGATTCTGAGAAGTATTTCCTGTGTAGTTTGGTTCTTGTTCATGAATTCTCTTCCTACCCCTATGTCTTTGAGATTTTTGCCTACTTTGTCTTCCAGCAGTTTTAATGTTTCTATTTTAATATTTAGATCTTTGATACCATAATGTTTGAGTAATATGAAAAAGGAGGGTGGGGGTTTAGTTCAGCAGTGTAAATGCCTGCTTGGCAAATGTGAGATTGTGAGTTTGATCCCTGGCGCACACCCAAAAAAAGGAACATAGTAATGTAAATGTATCAGATTTATAAACAGACAATTAAATCCAAATTATATGTATGGAAAATCAAAACAAGTTGAAATCATCTAGGCATATGGCTAAACTGTAAAGTTTATATTTTCAAGTTTTATATAAACCTTAATTCAAAGTTTTGTATAAAACAAACTCAGTTTTAAAAGAACTTTTTAAAAAAATCTTTTTATGTTTATTTCTAAACAGGTTGACAGATTTTGATTTCTGCGTTCCAGCTAGGACTAGTTAAAACAACCATCCTCCAAGAAACCTTGAATAATTTGTTATCTTAGTAAAGGTAACAGAAAAGAACCAAATCGATAGAAAGCCAAAAGTTTCCAATCAAGTAAAACAAAACAAAAATATTTTAATTTAAGCACTTCTTGTGAGAAGTATTTTGCCTCTTCCTAGTTCATTTCCCAGTTGTATGGCATTCTTTGTTTTATACAGTTTAGTTTTGTTGTTTACATATTATAGATATTTATCCTTTGTCAGAAGAATAGTTATCAAAGATTTTCTACCATTTGTCTCTTCATTCTGGTAGTTGTTTCTTTGCCAAACACAATCTTTTAATTTGATATAGTTCCATTTTTATTTTTGATATTACTTTCTAAGCTTTCAGAATATTCAGGAAGTCTTTGTGTTTATCTATGGCTTAAAGTGTTTCCCCTGTGTTTCTTTCACACAGTATCATTTTTTTTAGCTTTATAGCCAGATCTTTACTCCACATTCATTGATTTTTACACAGACTTAGATATAGCAATAAAATTTTAATTTTTTTATTTTGGCTCTTCAGTTTTCCTAGAAATATTTGTAAAAGAGACTTTTTTTTCCTCCACACACATTTTGGCTTCTTTGTCAACCATCAGATGGTTGTATGTGTTTGGGTTTGTTCTTCTGACTTTTGTTCTGTTCACTCTTCTACATGTCTGTTCTTGCATCAGCACCATACTGTTTTTCTTACAATGCCTCTATATTTTAGCTTAAAGTCTGGTATCATGATGTAGGCTGTATTGCTGATTTTGTTCTGTGTTACACTGGATACTCTGCAACTTTTAAGATTGTAAATGAAATTTGGAATTTTTTTTTTATATTTTCAATATTCTTGTATTTTAGTATATGTGTGTTACTAACTACATTGGGACTTTGTACGTCAAGATTTATGAAGGGATAATTTTGTCGTTTTAAGGAAATAAATTTTCAGTAAATTGTCACAGTAGCATACTTGACAAAATCAGTATAAAGTGATTTAACTGTCAGTATAATATGAGCAAAAGGTCCTAGGGGCTTAAAGCAATGCATCACTTCTTATTAACTTACATGTTAATGCACACTGGGAGTCCTGTGTACCACGATCTCATACACTGACAGAACAAACCCCATCCTGAGCACCTCTGTGTAAGAGGGAAGCTGATCCATGGATTCATGCAGTCACATGTATATCCCATTGATGACATTCCCACCTCTTTTTGGAACTCAGTTGTCTAAAGGAATCTCATGAAGGTGCCCTATGCCATAAGTAATGAACTATGTGATCAGAATGTGAAGAGTAACAAATATTGGGTGAAGCATGAGATTATCGTGAGACTTTCAAGGAAACTTGTGGAACTCAAATTCACACTCTACCATGTTTTTCAAGCCTTGTGGGCATCAGTTTCTCCATAAAGGGAAGTTCATGTGAGGGGTAAATGTGATAACAAATGCAGTGTGTTGAGCTACAGCATGTACTCATAGCGTGCGCTCAGTCACTACAATTGTATACTGATTAACTTTTGAAAACACACAGGAACCATCAGGATGAATGATAAGTGTTCTGTGTTTCCCTTCCCACAGCCACAGAGGAGATTCTTCAGGTGATTCAGCCTGAGAAGCTAGTGTTGGTCACCTCAGGAGAGACTGCCACTCTGCACTGCATTGTGACATTCCCGCTCCCTGTGGGACCCATAATGTGGTTTAGGGGTCAGGGACAAGACTGTGAATTAATCTACAATTTCAGAAGAGGTCATTACCCATGAGTCACAAATGTGGCACATGTCTCACTGAGGAACACCACGGACTTTTCAATCCGTATCAGTAATGTTACCCCTGCAGATGCTGGCACCTACTACTGTGTCAAGTTCCAGAAAACAACAGGCTCTGCAGACAAGGAGATTCAGTCTGGAGGAGGCACTGTGCTGTCTGTGGGTGGTGAGTTCAGTTTGGGCTTCCTCATTTCTCCATGTATGACAGTAGGTCAGGAATCACACCCTGCATTCTGTGAGCACCAGTGAAGAAGCAGATAGGATGGTGGGTGCTCATGTTCACATTTTAGTGTCACCCACTTATCAGGGCAACCGAGGCCTACAGTCTGTGATAGTAGCTCAAGGCTCTCTACCAGGTAAATAGGGAGCATCTGCAACCTTGTCTATCTGCTACACAGTCTTCTACTTTTCCATTCTGCCCCTACTCATTGGTTCCACAGAAGAAGACCCTGATAGTTTGAGTGAGCTGCCCAATCGAGAACCAGATCTTTCCTATTGCCCCAGATAGAGCTTCTTCTGTGAGTGCAAATCTTTTCTTATGCCACAGCACTGAGGGCCTACAGGTCTCAGAGTTACAGAAGGGTAGTCCAGAAAGAGCTCTGCTCAGATCTCCATCTGAGTTCAGGACCTATCATCTCACTCCACTCCATGCTGTACAGGTGCTGAAGATCAGGAAATCCTTGATCTTCAGCAAGGAACCCTCCCTGCCTCAATAAACAAAAATGTTACTGAGGAACCTATCCCTCCTCTCCTCAAAGAGCTTCAGTACCATTAAATGCTGCTCTTCAGTAAGCACCTATAATCCTACCATGTTTTCAAAGCTACTGTGTCAGATTTGTTTTCTGAGTAGATTATTAAGAAACTAGGGAATAAATCATTTATGCTTATTTTTTCACTTGGGTTTTTCTTTGGCAGTTGACAGCTTCAGGAAAAGTATGCACTTTTCCTGGTGTTTCCTCCCTGCTTCTGTTATGCCTATTTGGCTTCCAAAAGAGTAATTACATAGTTTAAGGAATAATGATGGCCTAACCATGATAGTAGTCAGAGATGGTGCTTTTTAAACACCCAATATGCACATTATAAACAGGTAAATAATATCATATATCATACTGTGATGCATTCTGAGAAAAATGTGCACTCCTGGGTAAGGGAATCGGAAGACTCTTTGCGGAGAGGTATAGTGAAAACAGAATGATCTCAGTATGGTATCAAGGATCCAAACAGAGACTTAACTTTGGTGGTCTCGAGTGATTGGATTTGGAATCCTATCTACAGCAGATGTCTACATCAGATAGAAAGGATGGTGCAGTAAAAAATTAATTGATTCATGGTTTGCCCCCAACATGGAAGGCAACCATTTTCCTTCTGACCTCCTGGAATCCAGTGTAGTAGTACAATTTTTAGGAAGGATCATTAACATAGAACAAAAGCCAAACAAACAAACAAAAAATAAAACACCACATTTCTATATTCAAGCTGGTGGTGGGCCAGGGAACCCACAGGTATACAGGCATGTTGAAATTCTGGTTCAAGGAGTTGCAGTAGCACAGAACATTGGATTGGGGGCTTGGCTCCATTCTGGTATGAGATGATTAGCTGTAAGAGCTAGAATAGAGTGAAAAAATGATTAAACCTTCTTAAATTCCTAATTTGAAAGAAGCTTTGCTTCTTTCCTCGTGTGTTGTTTATGGCCCTCATCCTCAGTTCAATCCTCATTACTGAAGGATTTGGAACCCATGTAATCTGTCTGGCTGCTCATGTCTGGAGCAGTGCGCAGAAACTGAGGCATGCAAGTAAGAGGAGCCAGCTTCTTGATACTGAAAGCAGAAGTACCGTTATACACTGGAAAGCAGAATGCAAGAGGTAGTCAGAGTCAGAAGATAAACAATAGAAAGTGGATAGGATTCTCTTTCTGTCTCGTCTCTGTCTCTGTCTCTGTCTTTCTCTGTTTTTCTGTCTCTTTCTCTGTCTTTGTGTCTGTCTGTCTCTGTGTCTCTGTCTCTGTCTCTTTCTGTCTCTCTCTGCCCACCCCCACTCCTGTCCCTCCTCCATAGCTACATCTGTAATGCAGGGTTTTGGGCTTAGGAGGGATTGTTGCTGTTGCTTTGTTTCTTTTTATCTACTTAAATGCAGAATGCTTGTAAAATGCATGAGCTATACTTAGTAGAAAGACAATTGCTTTCAGGCAATCATACTTAAAGATGATCTATAAAAAAATAAATGAAGGCCATGTTGGAACATAGGGCGGTGAGCCAACCAGTAACCAGCCTGCTGCCTACCAGGGTGCGGGCTTAAAATCAAACATACCATCTCCCCCCCCCCCACTAACAATTGGGATCCAGGGATCTGGGTATCTCTTGGGAGGTGACCATATGTGGTACAGCAAGTGGGGGGAGTTTCCTTTTACTATCTCTGAAGGCAGATATTTTTATCGCTGTTTTGCTTTGTCCTCATTAACGGTGTTGCTCTATTCAATATTCTGTTGTGATGTGTTCTATAATGTTGTGTATTTCTTTTGATTTTGCTGTACCTAATAGAAGAACAACTATTGTGAAGATAACGAGATATACAATGGTGCCTTTTATTGTTGTCCTGGTGACCTGCTGTGATGTTCTGTGCCAATTTCACTATAGTGTCTCAATAGGTTTTAGTCCATCCTGTTTTGTTGTATATTACTACCTCCAAGTTAATGAAAATTAAATAAAATAAAACAATAGAACATGAGAAAACAAGGTAACAAAATACCTCCAAAAACTCCCAACTCCATCAAAGCTGATCCATGTGACATGGATGACGAGAAACTCAAAAACAAAACAACAGAATTATATAAGATGATTAAAAAGGAAATAACAACAACAAAACATATATAAGGTACTGAGCAACCTGAAACATGATATAACTAAACAGATAATGTACTTAAAAAGCAAAAGGAGGAAAAGAAAATGTGCTAAAGATATAACAGCATGTATGTTTAAGTGTGTGGGATTGATAACCATATTACCAAGTTTTTGTTGGATTGTTGAACAGAACTGTTTATAGCCTCACTGTTAGTTCACTTTGTATGCCTGAATTTTGTAACATGAACAACCATTTCTAAGAAGACAATATGTAATTTATCAAGTAGTGATTTCTTAATTTTTTTTTGAAATTCTGTATTATTTCTACCCTTTTTTCTGTTTTGCTTTTTTTCTCTTTAAATAAAATAAAAAAAATAAAAAATAAATGAACAAACTCTTGACTCTGCTTACATTTTGCAGTGTTGGCCCAGTGATTCTATTCTTTTATTTTGACAGTGCTCCTTCCTCATCTATGAAAGATTTCTCAAAGGGCATCACCAATTAAGTAACATGTGATTTTGGTTTGGATCGTCCCTCTTGGCCCGCATACTCTTGTCCCAGTTGTCAACCCATTTAGTGGGGATGTGAAAAGATCATTAGAAATCAGTGTTAACTTCTAGCCAGGTGTGAATAACAAAAAGATTTGGAAAGAATTGCTCTTGCGTTACATTTCCCTGCATGTGCATTATTAATTGCAGCATTTAAAAGATAGCAAGTATTGAATAGTACATCCTAAAGATAAACAGAGACAAATATACTACTCATTGGATGGCAAGATAGACAAAATGTATGTTAATTTCCAAAGACATGTGATTTAACTTATCAACAAATTTACTTTAACCCATTTGTCAGATATTTATTTACATTAAAATGTTAGTTATAGGAAAAAGGAGAATAGTAATATAAATGTATCAGATTCATCCACAGACAGTTAAATCCAAATTATATATATGAAAATCTGAAACAAGTTGAAATCATCTGACTAACCTGTAAGATCTATGTTTCCAAATTTTGTGTAAGCTGTGATTCAATTTTTTTATATAACAGTACCTTGGCTTTTAAAGAATTTCTTTTTATCTTTTTTATGTTCATTTACAGACTAAGAGATTTTAGTATCTACATTCTAGCTAGGACTGATTTTGAAAACCATCCTCCAAAAAACCTTGCATGATTTGTTATCTGTTTTTTTTTTTTAAATCTTTTTGAGACAAGTTTTCACTATGCAGTTCAAGCCGGCCTGCAGCTCATTTTTAGCCCAGGTTGGTCCCAAACTCACAATGATCTTCTTGCCTCAGCTTCCTAAGTGCTGGGATTACAGGCATGCAACACCACACCTGGCTATAATTTGTTATTTTAGTAAAGGCAGTAGAAAACAAACAAATCAGTAAAGAGCCTGAATCTTCCCATCAAGTAAAACAAAAATATTTTAATTTAAGCACACTTCTTTCAAGAAGCATCTATTTAGATCTTCACATTTTATAATCCATTCTTGGTATTATGGAGTCTTATTTTTCTGAATTGTTCATATATTGTAGATATTAATCCTCTGTCAGAAGATTAGTTATCAAAGATTTTCTCACATTTGTCTTTTCATTCTGGTAGTTGTTTCTTTGCCAAATACATTCTTTTAATTTGATACAATACCTTTTTTTTAAACTTTTGATTCTTTTCTGCACTTTGGAAATATTCAGGAAGTCTTTGTGTGTAGGTATGGATTAAAGTATTTGCTCTGTTGTCTCTTTCACCTACTTTCTATGTTTTTAGTTTTGTGCCCTCATTTTGTTCCTCATAGCGTGAGCTCAGTCCCTGAAATTCTATACTAATCAACTTTTGAAAACACACAGGAACCATCAGGATGAATGATAAGTGTTCTGTATTTCCCTCCCCACAGCTACAGATGAGATTCTTCAGGTGATTCTGAGAAGCTAGTGTTGGTCACCTCAGGAGAGACCGCCACTCTGCACTGCACTGTGACCTCCCTGTTCCCTGTGAGACCCATGCTGTGGTTTAAGGGTCAAGGACAAGGCTGAGAGTTAATCTACAATTTCAAAGGAGCCTACACTGCTAGAGTCAGAGATGTGTCAGAAACCACAAAGAGAGACAACAGGGACTTTTCAATCCATATCAGTAACGTCACCCCTGCAGATGTGGGCACCTACTACTGTGTCAAGTTCCAGAAAACAGCAGGCTCTGAGGACAAGGAGATTTGGTCTGGAAGAGGCACCAAGATGTTTGTGGATGGTGAGTATGGTTTGGGCTTCTCTCAACTCTCCATGTGTGACAGTAGGTCAGGAATCACACCCTGCATACTGTGAGTACCAGTAAAGAAGCAGGTAGGATGGTGGGTGCTCATGTTCACGATTTAGTGTCACCCATTTATCAGGGAAACCGAGGTCTGCAGTCTGTGTTATTAGCTCAAGGCTCCACACCAAATAAATAGGGAGCATCTGCACCCTTTATCTATCTACTACATAGTCTTCTACTTTTCCATTCTGCTACTACCCTTTGATTCCACAGAGGAAGACCCTGATAATTTGAGTGAGCTGCCCAATCCAGAACCAGATCTTGCTTACTGCCAACAGATAGAGCTTCCTATCTGTGTGCAAGTCTTTTCTTATTCCATAGCACTCAGGGCCTAGAGGTCTCAGAGTCACAGAGGGGTAGTCCAGAAAGAGCTCTGCTCAGATCCCGTCTTAGTTCAGGACCTGCTATCTCCACTCCATGCTGAACAGGCACTGAAGATTAGGAAATCTTTGATCTTCAGCAAGGAACCCTTCCTGCCTCAATAAACAAAAATGTCACTGAGGAAGCTGTCCTGTCTTCACAGAGCTTCAGTACCATTAAATACTGCTTTTCAGTAAGCACCTATAATCCTGCTGTGTTTTCAAAGCTACTTTGTCAATTTTGCCTCCTGAATGGATTATTAGGAAAATAGGGAGAAAGATCATTTCTTCTCATTTTTTCCCTGAGTTTTTCTTGACAGTTGCCAGCTTCAGGAACAGGAAACCCTTTTCCTGGTGTTTCCTCCCTGCTTCTGTTTTGCCTTTTTGACTGCCAAAAGAATAAACTTGGTTTAAGGAGTAATAATGACCAAATGTAATGAGAGTAGTCATAGTTATTGCTTATTAAATGCCCCTAATATGCCAGACATTGTGTCCTACAGCCAGCCCACTTCACAGGTCACAGTGAAGAATTTTGTCTACTTTTTATCCATTTTTTACAGAAGTAGATACTACACCTAGACTCAGAAGTTGGAGAACAAATGCTAAGCAGCCTATGCAAGAGAAGATAAGCTCAGGTTCAATCCCTACTCTGTTGCCTTTGGCCAGTGCTGCAGTTCTCTGAGCCTTGTTCCCAGCAGGGTCTCATACTTAGATACTATTATGGTGATGGTTCAAAGCTTAAAGATCTGAAAGGCTTAAGAGGATCAGGCCAATGTCTGGATGCCCAGGAGTTTTTTAACTGACTGCAGACATTCATCCTTCATAAGAATTACAATCCTGCTGCAGTTTTGATGCAATACCTTCCCTATTATTCCTTCAAAATGTTTGCTGAATGTTGGTGAGCAAGATAAATATTTACAAAAAAAAATGTATATAAGACTTTAATGCCCAGTGAATGTGATAGAAGATGCTAGGCAATAATTGCCAATCTGGAGATACCATTTTGGAACAGTCCATAGGAGAAACTTCCTTCTTTCTCTCGATTGCACTTGAAGAAGCAGAAAGAGCTACAGTCTATCTGCAGTTCTGCCTCTGTTTCCTGTAATTAACTAGCGATTAAGAAATTATCCACCTTATGCTCACTCTATACTTGGAGATCTCTGTTTCTAAATTTAAAATGATCCAAGTCAATCTTGTAGCTTCAGAAAAACATCTTTTTAGCTTTTTCCTTTCAAATGCAGAGCTTGGCATGGATTATACCCAGTGCCATATGTGTGGGAAAAAAAGTACCAAGTATCTACTTAAGATAGATCTTAGTATGCTTTTGAGAAGTGTTTCCTGTGTATAATCCATTAAAATTCTCACTGAGAATTATTTAGTCTTCACTGTGGTCTTGCAAAGAGAAATGAAGCCCCTGCTTTACAGATGGAGTGAGGGGATGTGATGCTATGTCTCAGGATGGCCACCCAAGTTACAGCTTCTTCTTACTGTTCCAGTATTATTTGTCCCCTGTATTTATTTCTATAAATGGTTTTCCTAACTAGGCAAGGTTTTAACTGGAAGATAGCAGAGAACAGGTAACACATGGAGTGAGAGCCGGTTGTAACTTCTGTCTTGTGCCCAGCCTGGTGGAGAATGCCTGGTTCAGATAAAAGGACTTTGACCTCAGTCCTATATTCCACTTAGGTGTCCCATTACTCACTATCGAGGTCAGAAGTGTATGTTCAACTGCAGGACACAAGTGGTTATGGATACCACCTTCCCAGTAGGGATAGGAAGAGGAATACAGTGTCTACTTTTAATAAGAGGTATGGAATCTTCATGATCACATCCAATACTGACTTAAATAAGCACATACAGGGCAAATAGAGTTCACAGTGGATGATCAGATGATAAAGGACATTTTTCTACAATATTCGTACTATTATGGTTACTAGTAAAATTATTTTCTGCAATCATCTAATATGAAATGTATACTCAAATATTTCAAAATTCCTTTCATATATTCAAGTTTTATACACCAAAAGTGATTTCAATCCTTCTTTAAATGTGTCATAGAATTTTCCTGTGAAAATATCTGAGCCTCCAAAAATACTTTCAAGTTGTTTTAAAGTTGTGAATTTAACTTCATTCATGGCTGAGGATTATGTCCATCATTCAATTTATATGAAGAGTATTATATTAGGCTCTATTTCTGAGGAATTTTTGTCCACTTTGTCTAAATTGTCAAATTTCTGGGTGTAGAGTCGCTTACCCACTTATGATCTTTTTGATGTCTGCAGTGACTATAGTAATAGCTGCTGTTTCAATGTTAGTAATGTTTTCTTCAACAAACTTGCCAGAGTATTTTCAATTTCAGTGCTCTTTTCAAAGACCAATATTTTGTTTCTAAGATCTGTCTTCTCTGTGTTCTGGGTTGGGTGATCTCTACTTCATTTCTCTTTTTATTATTTCCTTTATTATACTTGCTTTGGACTTACATCCCTCTTACTTTTGTAGTTTTTTGAAATGTGAGGCTGAGATAATTAATTGCAGACTTCCCTATTCCTCTGCCCACCACCATGAAAATGAAAGACCAGCCTATGAAATATGTAGCATGGTGCATCCCAGATTCTCATCTGTAAAGTGGGACCACGGGAATTTCTTCTTTCCAAGATTGCACTGGGGATTAAATGCTGCAACAGAAGTATTTTGCTTTGGTTGAAACACCCATGACTGGGGTATTTTTGAACTGTGGCTCCTTGAAGTTATGCTGCTTGAATTACCCTTAGCAACTCAGAGTTCAACAAAAGGTATTTGAATGCTTTGAATCATTTGTCCCTTATTTATCCCTTTTTTCAGGGTCTCACAACCTCCCTCAGGGCCATATCCCAGAATAGAAGGCCCTTGAAGCTGAGAGTCCAAACTCTTCTTCAAGTATAAGACTGCTGCTTTTGCAATTCTGTCTAACACTCCAAGCTTTCTTTTGGCTGCCTACTGGCTTCAGGAGAAAATCATCTATACTACTATCAAGTCTTTGGTTTTCACACTTAGCCTTTAACTTGCTTTAATCCCTCTTAGCTTTTAATTGCCTTTGCTGAAAAAAAATGATCACACAGTGCCAAAATGTTTTTAATTGTCATTTCCCAATTCATTTCAAATAGCTGATACCAAGGAAATCTAAAGTGATTTATCATCCCAGTTCACTGCCAGTGCAATACCTTTGTTAGATGCCTTTACAGAGCTGTTACAAAATACCTAATAAGAACAATATAGAGGAGGAAACGCTTATTTTGGCTCTCAGTTTCAGAAGTTTCAGACCATGATTATCTGTCTTCATTATTCTTTGGCCTGTACACACTTAAAGATCATAGTGGAAGGGTGTGACAGAGAAAAGCTACTCAGCTCATAGTACTCAAGAAGGACAGCTCATAATACTCAAGAAGGACAGAGAGGAAAGAACCTGAGAAAAAGATACATAAGCACAATCTACAGTGCCAAAGAACACAACCTGAGGACTTACCTTTAACTAGGCTTGAGTATCTACCATTTCCATCATTACCCAATTGTGCCTCAAAAAAGGACTACATCAATGAAGAAATTGACTTGAAGAAATTTTCTGGGATCCTTCCAAAAGGGCCCCTGACCTTCCAAAGAGATCACCCCATTATGTGGCAAAAAATTCTTCCACATAATGAGACTTTGTGAGGAGGGTGTTCTAGCTACCAATCCTATCACATCTCCCCCACAAGACGTTCAGTGCCCCAGTGCCATTTACCACCAGAGCTAGAGTCGTCATTATTAGGAGACTAATGAGTGATTAAGTTTAAAGTTTATATTTTAGCATCTGTTTTCCATATGACTCTTCAAGATTAGTTTCTCCAAGAAGCGCACTTTGAGATGGAAATAGAAATGCAGGAAACATTCTGGAAAACTATTAGAGTTCACATGTATGAATGAGTAAAGAAAACAGTCAGACAAAGGGAGCTATTGACCTGCACTTCAGGTACAACCAAGTCTCGGCTGCTCCTACAGAGGCTAAGAGGACTGCAATGCCTTTCAAAGTCATATAAAATAGAGATTAGGAATCTAGGCATTTATACTCATTCTTGTCAGTCTTACATGTGAGCTGCCCTGGAAAATGGGTGGATTCAGCAGTGCAGCACTTCTATTCAGAGAAAATCCTAGAAAGTCACTGAGCTAAAAACTGCCAGCCTCCTGTATTCTAACAGTCAACCAAGGGGAAGGCTCCACCTCTACTTATTCACCTGACAACATTATTTCTTGTATGAAACATAATTTAATCTGTTTTGCTGAGTTTTAAAAACCAAAATAACTTTGTAAAAATTAAAATAATCCAAACAGTCACTCCCTGGGGTCTGGCTTTCCCTGTAAAAAATAAACATTTTAAATACATCTACACTGAATTTGGGGTACATTACATGAAGTTTGAGGCACTTCCCAAGCATCAGACCCATTTCCATGACTCACCAGGAAATTTTCCGTGAACATTTCATTAGTTTAGCTTGTCCATTCCAGAGGTCAATTCCAGTTTGTTAATCATTTTCCTTTGCTGTATCAATGTACTTGAGAAAATCAATTTACAATGAAAGCTATTTATTTTGACTCATCATTTCAGAATGTTCAGTCCATGGTGGGCTGGCTTCATTGTTTCTGGGCCTGCCAGAAGCAGAGAGGAGAAGGCTGGAAAAAATGTTCACATCAAGGTCATGCAACCAGTGACCTACTGCTCTAATTAGGCCCCATCTCCAAAAGTTTCCATCATCTCCAAAGAGTACCACTACCTGGGAACCAAGCCCTTAGCTTAGATGCTTTCTGGGAACATTTTACATCCAAACTCACTTCCTAAGAACACACAAGTGTCACGTTCACCTGTGACATTAAGCAAGGTGCTCTTAAAGTAACTACCTCATCATGAAACCACACTCATCCTATGTGCATGACCATGGTTTGCATTCTTATGGTCCTTAAACTGAAACTATCTTGGTTTAAAAAACATAGTCTTAGAGAGTAAACAAATAAAAGTGATGAGCTTCTCTGTGTTTGGATTCCAATAACATAATGGTCCAATTTAAATTTTATAGGTCTCAATTTTCTCATCAGAATGTAAATAATATTTCCTGTCCCTAAGGATTGTGTGAATCAAGTATGTAAGCAGGTGCTGCACTGAGACAATGTGTTTATGGGTACACAGTCTTCATTCTTTCACTTGAGCAGCACAACCTACTGGGTTGAGGCTAGGGTGAGCGTGAATGAGACACCTCATTATCCTAGCTTAAATCCTGGGCAGAAGCCAATACATATAAGACAAGATGCAGTTTCAAAGTTTCAGAGCTTTAGTGGGTTCAGATAGCCTTATACAGTGCAAGTGAAGGCTCCTAAGATTTAATTCCCCTCTAATCGGTTCCATTCTTTTTGACTTTTAGAAATGGAGCAGTCTTCTACTTCTACATTCCTCACAGCTCTGCTGCTCAGCACAAAGGTGCTACTGGCAATCATTGTCTCTGCTATCTACATCAGCAGGAAACAGAGGCCTAATTGTAAGTTGAGGGGTGAGAGGGGAGGACAAGGACTCACAGAGAAGGGTAGGGCAATCCAGGCCCAGAGTACTTTCACGTTGGATCAGGATCAAGGGAGTCTAGGGGCAATTGCACTCAGCATCCCTGGGTTCTGATAGACCCTTCTGAGAAGTGCTCAACTCCTGAAAGTATGTAGAGCATTGGAGGAAAAGGATAGGAGAAGGTTGTGCAAAAGTGGTAACAGAGTCTTAAAGACCTTGTTGTGTAAGTGAACTGAGAAGAAGAATGAAGAGCAACAGAGTAAGTGGTTTGCTTGGAGGTTATCACCGCATTAGTTAAAAACTGCTCCAAGGTACAAGAGTCTTCTACACTTTGAAGCAATATTGTGAAGCTCCATATAGAGAGTTCTGCTCTGAGAGTTATTCCTACTCTAACCACTGTGTGACTGAACAGAAAGAACAGAGAAGGAGTGTCAGAACTCAGTGTGGAGGCTGAGGTAGAAATTCTTTCTCTCTGAGGTAGAAATTCTGTCAACTTACAACAGATGTCCCCATGAGAAGAGCAGCTCCAGTGTTACAATAGCAGGAGGAGACATTTCTTGAATGAGGAGCATATGACTCAAAGTGACATGTTTCCCTACCACCTCAACTTCCTCCCCTCAACTTTCTTACTTTTAAGGACCCTCAATCTCTATTACTTTCTTCCTGCTCTGAGAGGATCAATCTGGAAAAAAATGTGATTAGAAGCTACCTTAGACTCTGTTACAAACATCTCTACCCCTCAGACACCTGTTGTCCCACAAGCCCCTGCTATTCCTTGACTCAGTCACTGATTTCCTCAGGATTGATCTGAACCCATGATCCTGAGAAGGAACCATGGGACCTAGCTGTAGGATGAACCAGAATAAATATATTTGTAAGCATCAATTATTTTTTCTCAAGAACACTAAAGTGGCTAATATAGAAAATTGACACCAAATGTGGAGTTGTTACTGTAACTGTATCTGATCACAAAGTTTACAAGGCTTTGGAATTGATTTGCTAGAGTAGTTTAGAAAATTGTGAAGATGCCAACTAGCAAAGTCTTAATATGGTGATTCTGGTTGGAACTCAAAATATGAGAATGCTGACAGAAATGTGAATGGTAAAGGGAAAATTTAGGAGGTTCCAGTTGGGAACCAGAGCTCCATTGACAATTGGACTAGAAGTCATGTGGGTTACACTCTGGCAGCAAATGTGTGTTTGTTTTTTCTATGTTCTGAGACTTTGAAAGAGGTTGAATTTAAGAGCAGTGCACTATTTATCTGATTGAAGAAGTTTCAATGCAGGCTAATATTTAGACTGTGGGAAGGATGATATAGCTGCTTTTAGCCAGATTTCCAAGGAAAAAGAGGAGTAAAGACCACAGATGAATGATTTGAAAAATTTGCACCCTGGCTGAAAAAATATAAATGTAAATTTGGGGCCAAAGAAGGCATTAAAAGAAACCAAGTATTTGTATCCAGACAATAAGACTAGATATATCCCCTTGAAGGAATTTCAGGAAATGGCCAAATCCCAGTTATAATTTCAAGGATATAAAAGCTGTGATCTCCTTCGAAAGTCTTTGCTTTGATAAAAGATGATCACAGCATCCTGCTCATTTTCAGCAACACAGAGAAATATTTCCCTATATTCAATCATACAGTTTCTTCATCAGTCACTCAGAGAAGATACAGCCATTGTCCATGGGCTCCCAGCTATTACTTGAGCTGGCAGCAGGCCTTTACACCATCCCCATGGTGTTGGTTATGCAGGTGTGTAGAGTGCAAGATTTATGGAGTTATGGAGGCTCCCACCAAGATTTCAAAAGAAAGCCTGGAAGGCCAAAAGAGCCCTTAACAGGATAGTGCAGAAAGTTGTGAGAGTCAAACCAAAGTTGCAGTGGAAACCCAGGAAGTTGATGCCAGAAATGTGGAATGCTTGTTGAGATAAACCACAGGCAGTGAGCAGAGCCTGCTTAAGAGAAAAGTCATGTGGACCCAACCAGCAAGGCCAGAGGGGGCCAGACTACCCAAGCCCTTTGGGACACATATTTCACCACAACCTGACCTGGTTGCTCAAGTTAAAGCTGCAGTATTGAATGTTTCAGTCTTGCTTTATACAGTTCCTTCCTATTCCTCTATTTTTCTGTTTTGGAAAGAGCATTTACCCTGTTCCCTTGTGTGCTGGGAATGTTTTGTTTTCTTTTTGACTTTCATGGGAGCTCACAGATAAAGAGCTTGCTTTGAGTCTCAGAGGAGACTTTGGAGTTGGACTTTTGAGCAATGCTAAAACCATTAAGAATATGGCAACTCTGGGCCAGGGGTGTAGCTCAGCAGTGTAAGTTCCTGCTTGGCACATGCAGGATTCGTGAGTTCGAAACCTGGTATAAAAAAAAGAATTTGGCAACCCTTAGGGACTAAATGTATTTCATGTAATGAAATGTACATGAACCTTTTGGGGACCAGTGACAGAATGTTATTGTTTAAATCTAAAATATTCCTCAGAATATTCATCAGAAGTCTCAGGTATTCATAAGTGTAGCTTTTTGAATCTGGTTGAATCATGAGGCTACTATACTTATCAGTAGATTAATCTATTGATGTGTCCATAGCTGAATGTCCTGGAGGTGTGGCCTTGTTGGAGATGTGTCACAGGAGGCATGATTTATAAGAGTGTATTCTTGTCTCTAGCTCCTCATTCTTTCTCTGTTCCTCACTGCCATGGGATAAGCAGTTTTTAATAAGTATACCCATTTGCTACACAATTTCTGCATTGACTCTAACCAACCATGGACTGAATCCTCTGAAGCCACAAATCAAATAAACCTCCCATCCTTTAAATTCCAAGTGTTGGGAATTTTGCTCCAGCAGTGGGAAAATGATTAATACATGAACCCAATAGGGTGTTTCATCTATTGCTGTGGAGGTGGCCATCCCATCACCACACACCACATTCTCAATAATTATTGTTTTCTAAATTACTATACAATCCAATTCCCCAGAACAATTGTGGTAATCACTGTGGGGATGGTAACAGCTGTCTTCAGGAAAGCTTGGCTCTTTGTCTTGAGCTTTGCTTCCTGATTCCAGTACCTTTGGATGTAGAGATTAAGAGTTTTTTTAACATGGTAAGTTTTAGATGACTTTTCAATATCTAAATGGAGATATTAAGTATATTCAAATCTGAAGTTTGGAGGATAGCTCTGGGTTGAGATGTAAAAGGAGATTCTCTACTGTGTCATATTCACTAACAACATCTGTGAGTATTCCTTTGTTTTTTATTCTTGCTTATTTATTTTATTTTATTTTATTTTATTTTTATTTTAAAGAGGGTAAAATTAAACACAACAAAATGGAGCAAAACAGAACACAAGAAAGCAATGTAAGAGACATAAATTTCAAAGTAAGACAATCAGAGATCTTCACTATCTATTATATTGTCTCTTGTTTTCTTCCAAATAGTTGTCTATATCTTCACATACAGAGAATTCACATGATACAACATAGTATGGAACTGATCTGAACAGGATGAGAAAGTTGTTTTAGATCTTCAAGACCAGACAATAAGGAAGTCAACAAGAGCTGTCATAGTGTCTCTCATTCTCTTCAAAATAGTTGTTCATAACTTCCAGTATGTTGAAATTAAAACAAAACAGATTAAAATCACTCTGAACAAAGAATAATAGTATTGCTGGATTTCACATCATGATGCTACGGAATCTGCACTGGGTATTGTAGTGTCTCTTTTTCTTCAAAGTAGTTCATTTTATCATGCATTATATAATCAGTTCTCATAAACTGTTTATAGGTTCTACACATGTGTGAGTCTCTACATGTATTTCTATCCTTTCTGTATTAAAGGGCAAAGTAAAACATAGCAAGGGAAAACAAAAGAAATTCCTATAAAAACATGAAACAAAAAAGTCATATAAAACCACAGTTTTATATGGTGCTCTACAGCGGTTACTGTGTTGTCTCTTGTTATCTTCAATAGAATCATCCATATAATCAGGCATAGTATAATTGAATATAGCAGTACATAACAATATTAATAAAAACAAAACATTGTAGACAGTGTAAAACTTCAAAAGCAGGTAATAATCAAACCATGGTGGGTATCCTAGTAAATCTTGTCATCTTCAGTGTAGTTGCCTATACTCTCAGACTTGATGCTATCAATCATAACAGATTTGAATAAAATCTGTGAATACAAAACAGCAATCTAATAAACCAGATTCAATCAAGATCAGTCAATAGTGTAAGTTATTCAGGGCTTCAGATTCAATTAACCTTAATATATCCTGCTATTTTTGGGTTAGCTGTCTGTGCCCTCAAATCTAGTACAATAGACAAACTGGAGCAGAATATAATCCATCTAAACAGAGTGGTGTGAGTAATGTGGGTTTTAAATCCTGATACACTATTAACAATATCCTCTGCCTTTTTTAGACTATTCCTCCCCTTTCACTCCCACAGGGTGCTGCACATTTTGGGTCCCACCAACTCCCTCATTTTTAGATTGGGCGGGGTAACTTGTTATTTACCTAAGTGGTTCTGAACCTTGTCACTCCTGGACTTGATCTCAAGTTGTATTCCTTTACCTACAAAAGCCTCAAGATTTTCCTTCATTATAGCTGAGTAGTTCTCTACTTCACATAAGTATCCTGTCTTTCCAACCTATCTGCAGGTGCTGGTCAAGTTGCCCCTATTTCTCTCTGGTTCCCTGCCACATAGATCATTGTTTTCTCATATTTGATTTTCGGTCCACAAACCCTTTTTCAAGTTAACTATATTTCCTATACAGAGCATCTCGGTGGACCCTACCTCCTGGTCTACTGTGCCTGTGTTTATTCCTTTTTTTTTTAGTGTATCAAGGCCATCTATGTTAGAGGTTATAGCCAAACTTCTCCGCCTCATTTCTGCTATGCTATTTTTCTGCCATTGGTTGTCTACTTTTCTCCTTCATTCCACTGTCTGTCCCATTCATTGAGGCCTCTCTGCCACTGTTCCTGAAATTGTGACTTTTTTTTTGGTCTCTCTCTAGAATGTCCTTCAGTATTCTCTGTAAGGTTGTATTGGTGGTCACAAATTTCCCCAATTCCTCTTTGTCATGGAAGCATCTTGTTTTTCCATTTATATTCAAGACAGTTTGCAGGGTACATCAATCTGGGCTGGAGGTTATTTTGTTTCAGGCCTTGGAATACTTCACTCCAAGCTCTTCTTGATTTGATGGTCTGTGTCAGGAAGTCTGCTGTGATTTTGATGGATTTTTCCTTTATAAGTGATCTGTTTCTTTTGTCTGATGGCATTCAATATTCTGTTCTTATATTGAATTTCTGGGATCTCGATTATTATATGTCTGGATGTAGCTCTGTTTTGGTTGTAGGTGGCTGGAGTTCTGTATGCCTCATATATCTGGATATAATTTCCTTTTCCTATGCTTGGGAATTTTTCCTTAATTATTTCTGTGAATAGTCTTTGTATTTCCTTTTTTTGACTCCTGCTTCTCAACAGAGTTATAGACTCTCTTGTCATCTTCTAGCCTTTTCAAAATTTTTTTCATTAATTTGAAGATAGCAAAATACAACAGAACAGGATGGAATAAATCCAATTGAGACTGCATAGTGAAATTGGCACAGAACTTCACAGCAGGTTACCAGGATAACAGTAGTAGGAACCATTGTATATCTCGTTATCTTCACAGTAGTTGTTCTTTCAATCAAGTATAGCAAAATCAAAGGAAATACAGAATATTATAGAACTTATCAAAACAGAATATTGAATAGAACAATACCATTAATCAGGACAAAGCAAAACAGTGATAAAAATATTTGCCTTCAAAGAGATGGTAGAAGGAAATCCCCCTTATTTGCTATATTACATATGGTCAACCTCCCAAGAGATGCTCACATCTCTGGTTCCCACTTGCTAACAGGGTGGGGCAGGGATGGGATGTTTGATTCTTAGCCCGTGCGCCAGTAGATTCACAGCCACTTACCAGGTCAGCAGGCCAGTTACTTGGTTTCCCAGCACTCTAAGTTCCAACATGGCATAGATCTCAGAAGATGCTGCTTGTTCTTTCCCTGGGTTGGCCATGGCTTGCCAGACCACAGCCACTTACCAGGGTGGCAGGCTGGTTGCTCAGTTCCCCAGTGCCTTTGTCTTCTAGTCTTTGTATAGTTACTGCCTGTTTCCTTGTTATTTTTAAGAAATCTTTCCTTTCCTGATCACAGATTGCAAACCTGTCTTCAAGTTTTGATAGTCTATCCTTAGTTTCTTTCAGGAAGTTTTGTCAGCTTTCAATGGAGTTTTTAATTTCCTGGTAATCTCTTTGAATCTGCTTCATGTATTATAGGTTTTCGTTATATGTTTCATTGAACGTTTCTCTGCTTTTTCTGTGTTCCTTCATTCTTCCATCTGTGTCTCCTTGAGAGGTGTTTAGCATTTCTTTTATTAATCTACTTATATCTTGCTTAATTTGAATTAATATTTCAGTTTTGAGCTTGTCTATGAGGTCTCAAAGATATCTCTTTAGGTCCACTGATGCTGTGTCTGACAGTGCATGTTTGCTGCCCTCAATCTCTTTTGCACTTACCTCTCCTAGATCAATATTCTCAGGGTTGGGGATGGGGACTGGGGGCTGGGGGTTTTTTCTTATTTCTTTCTCTTGTCATGTTTTTGGTTTCTTCCATACAGTTGTATAGTGGAGGTCCCAGCCCCTTTCCTTGTTGGTTATGGTTCTTCTGAAGCTCGTTGGCTAGGGATTTCTACTCTCTCCAGTTTGCTGGTGGTCACTGAGGTGCAAGCAGGGGCAGAGTATGCTGGCTCCTCCCCTTTGTACCAGTCAACCTTTGGGGGCCTTCACAGCATTAGTGTGTGCATGGGTTAATGCAGGTCCCTCACCGGCTCTGTTCTCCACTGGGCTCACTGACATCTGGCTTCAGCATGACCTGGCTCCGGCCTGAGTTGCAGCAGAGCGGGTAGCTCCAGCAAGTAGCAGTGGTGAGAGTTTGGGCTGCTCCAGCAAGTTGCAGCAGGATGAATTCAGGAGGCTCTGGCAAAACAACTGTGGCTACTAATCTTAGCTTCTCCAAGCTCTTTTCCCTTTAGTTTCTTCCTGGGTCAAGAGGTTCCATCTCCCTCTGTCCAGACCTCTCTAGGATGTTTTATTCTGGCATCTGAGTTGTCTCTCTCAGGGAGGCTCTATATCCTGCTGCTTATTGATCTGCCATCTTTCCTTCATCTAGCATTCCTTTGAATAACACAATAACTTGATTAGGTCCAACAAATGTGAGGCAGGTAGGAATACCCCTGCACAGAACTGGAGAGATGGGCTGAATATTTACTGAATGATAAATCTATATCTTCAGAAACAATCACAATAAATTGCAAAATTATGAAAATAATATAAAGTTGAATGTTTTGGTTAATTATTTACAGGTAATTTTTAAGCAAAATATGGTATTCACATTTTTTAAAATGTCAACTCTCATTATTAAACATTTTTTAATTACATGGTAGTTTTTCATACCTCAAGCAGTTCTAAAAGTTGACTGATAATGAGAAACATCAAGAGGACACATCAAAGATGGAGCAGAAAGAATTTTTAAACTACTCTCCAAGCTGAGAACATCTAAAGTTCCTGGCAATAAATATATACAATAGACATAAGAATCTGAAAAGGTAGAAAGAACAATCAGATTGTCTAAAGACCTCAAAACTTGAAGGATGACATACTGGTTTTTCCTGGGTATTTCTTTTTCTTTACTATTTCTAAACCATGTAAGAGAGAAGTTGAATATAAAGACCAATATGTACAGACAACAGATTATTAAAATGACAAATTTTCACTGAAAACGAGCAGAAGACATTTCATTATCTGTGAGCCCAGAGAAGCTGTTGGATGTTCTTCCAAATAGCAAAGAAAGAAAATGCCACAGTCCTATTTGAGAGAAGAAAGATGAAATTACACAAAATATATGACTATATGAGAAAAACATCAGTGTAATTTGCAGGTGAAAACAGACTGGGGGTGATTCTGGTGAGAGGTTGGAGCTGGAATCTCTGATATTCTACTCCAGTGGCTGCCACATGACCTAAATGTGAAGGAATGGAGGTATCCCTTCAGTGTCCATGAACTAATGGCCCAAGCAGGCAAGGATCCTGGAGTCTGAGAATGGACAAGGACACTTCCCCTAACCTACAACAAACATGTAAGAGGAGTAAGTGATGTGGTACAAGGTATGAACACAAGTTTGGGAAAACCTCAGTCTCTCCCTACGCAAATGTCCACAGGAACTGAGACAGGACCATAGAGACAATTATTGTAAGGAGAAGTGGACATCCAGAACATGGTCAGCTGAAGACCACTTGCAGCCCCCACATCCAGAGGCCAAGATCAGCTCCAAATCCACCACAAATTGTACTACAAACTTGATGGAGTTACACAGCACCTTTGAGGGATACAATGTGGATACTACCACAGAACTGTGGATACCAGAAGAATTTTATTATTTCTTTTATTCTTTGTTTTTTTTAATTGGTTTTTCATTTTCTGTCTGGTTAGCTTTTTTTTTTGGACTAGTTAAGTTTCTAAACTTTATTTTTTTCTTTTGTTCTATTCATCTTTCTTTCTTCCTCAGCTATCTGTCTTAATTTTATGACATTTTCTCTTTTTTGTATTGGGAATCAAACTCATGACCTCATACTTGCCAGGCAGGTGCTTATGCCACTGAGCTAAATCCCCAGTCCCAATGTATGACATTTTCATGTGAATTAACATTGTCTCTTTTCTTACAGGTGCATTTTAATATCCTGCCTCCTGACTCCTGTGCAGATCCCACAGCCTTGTTGTATGGACCTCTTTATTCCACTGGTGTAAGTATTTTTAGCTTTCACCATTGACCTTTGTGCCTTCCCAGTGTAGATTCTTGATATAGAATTACGTAAGACATTGCTGTGGGTGTGAGGCCTCCAACTGGATTCATGGAGCATATTGCCATAGACCATGCACTCAGCTAGATTCTTGGGACCTCTAGCATATGGACAGAAGTCTTGCACACTTAGGCATTTGACATTTTGGTGACTATTATAAAATAATTCCATAAATTATGTGTCTCCTATTAAATCTATTTCTTTATCAACCCTGACTACAACATAGACATATCAACTAGACAAAAAAGTCAACAAATAAATATTGGAACTAACCCAAACCTGTGAACAAATAGACTTAGTAGATGTGTACAGCATGCTCCACTCCCAAAATTAGAATACACATTCTTCTCAGCAGTGCATGGGATGTTCTCCAAAATGGACCACAGACTACCCATAAAAGTTGTTTAAGTAAATGTAGAGGAACTGAAATTATCCCATGCATATTATCTGACCATAGTGCAGTGAAAATAGAAATAAATATCAAAAGAAACCACAAAACTGCATAGTCACGTGGAAATTAAATAACACCTTCCTAACTCATAGATTAAATTAAAGCATAAGTTAAATAGTATCTACAACAAACACACTTATGGAATGCAATGAAAGCAAACCTAAGAAATAAATTTAGTAAGCACCTGGATAGCAAGCACAAGGTTGTAGGTTTGATCATGGTACAAAGAAGAAAAAAAAAAGAAGAAAATTTATAGCAGTGAATGCTCAAATAAAAAAAGAAAGGAACAAGCTCAAATAAACAACTAAACACTGAAACTAAATCTTCTAGAAAAAGTGGAACAAAGAAAACTCAAGCCTTGTAGGAGTAAGGAAATCATACCAACAAAAGCAGAACTAATGATTACCATCATGCCACTTTGCAAACAAAACAGTTTAAATTCTGATGCATGTACTGAAACTTTCAGCAATGATGTGTTGGATACTATCTGACAAATATATTACTGAATTTTCCATTAAACTTCATTTAATCCCCAAACAACTTTAAATACTAGAATGGAAGGCCACATATTTACATATTTTTGTGAGTAATACAGGGGTGTGTGTGTGTGTGTGTGTGTGTGATGTAATTATCTATATTAATGAATATAAATAGAGGAGAGAGACACAGACAGACACAAAGAGGCAGACAGAGAGACAGAGAGAGAGCAAGAATTTTAGAAAGCTCTTACTTCCTCAAATTCTTTTCAGTCTATGTGAAATGGATATTGGACAGAGGTTTCATTTTCCTATCACCCAGCAACCTTCCCTCCTTACTTCTCTTCCTGACCACTTACCCTCCCCCAACATTCTATAATGAGCAAATGTCTCTCATGGTAAAATAAACTTTCTAATAAAGCTAAATTTCTGTGCTTTTCTACCTTGGAATTCCATATTCTGTACAAAATAAGAAGGAAGAGTAGACTACAAAGCAGAGTCTGCACTCTGCCTATAGTGTGTATGACTGTGCTCTAGTTGGCATCTGGAATGTTCCTCAAGTTCCATATACTAAACTCTTGGTCCCCATAGTGATGCTACTAGAAGGCTGTGGAAATTTTAAGGTCTGGGGCCTAGTGAGAGGTTAAGCCACTGGGGCACCCCCTCATGCAGGAGATGGTAGGACCTCTTTCTTGTTTCTACCTTGGCCATGAGGTAAACAAAACTTGCTCTTCCAGATGCCTCCCAGTATGATGTGCTAATTCCTCATAGGCCCAGAAGCAATGGAGTCAAACAATAATGGGTTGTAACCTCTAAAAGCTGTGACCAACAATAACCCTTTCTTTTTCATAAAATTATTACTCTCAGGAATTTGTTATGCAACAGAAATCTGTGAAACAAGCTATAATTGTATGTACATCCATATCCCTTTCTGTATCAAAATTGATATTGTTAGCTATAGTACATAATCAGTGTAAACCTCCATGCCTTGGGATAAGTACTGAGCAATAATTTTTCAATTATACAAACACTCACCACAACTCAGACACTTTTGGAAATGTTTTCTGGGTCTTACCTGAAGTAATCATTATATCCAAGGTAGATATTCTTGTCCCCAAACTTGACACATAAAAAAACAGGAGCGTAAGGAGACCCCAGGGTCACTCAAGGGCAATCAGTGGAGCTATGGTGTAAACTCAGGCCCACTGAGCTCAAGCTAATGGTGTAACAATTACTCTTCTCATATGTGGGTGATTTTGTTTCTATCCCATGAGCTTTCCTGCAATTTCTGCCTATGTATATGAAAGAGTGAGTAGAGGAGAGTTTGTGGTTTTTTTCTGTACACTTCTGCTTCCTGTCTGTAAGGAAATAGTTTGATTTTTCCTTGTCATTTACATAGGACACAAGTTCTGAGAGTTTCTGCAGAAAATATTCACTTACAAGAGCCTCCAGTGACCCAAGGAGGAATCACTCTAATCAATTCATACATGATGCATATGTTTATCAAAGACCTACTATTGCCAGGGAATGTTATAGAAATATGTGCTGCATTAGATGACTACAAGAAGTAGAGTACTTGCCATTAAGAGACTTAGGCCCCACTAGCAAAAATGACAGGAATCAATACAACAAGTATGTAAACGATATAGTATACAATAAAGTGGTAAATACTAAGGGAAAACAAAGTACAGCTGAAGAAGTAATTATCAGAATCTGGAGATAGAAGTTCCAGAAAGTTATATGTTGATTGAGGATGCTTCCCACAGGTAATCAGTCCAGGTCCAGGGGACAGTGACCAGCCCAGTCCCTGCATGCACATCAACTGCCATTGGGGTCACTTACTGCTGTCAATAACCAGAACAGGTTGAGAAAAGCAGCAGCCAGCCCCACACCAGTGCACCCAATGGACCCCATCAGATACCCATAGACACCACTGCCCAGAAGAACCAAATAATCATGCTTTGGAGAAAATGTAGACAATGCAGGAAGTGCTCGGTACCCTACGACCTATTTGTCTGGAAGAACCAAGAAAAATGTCAAGATGAAGAAGCAAAAGGCAGTCTTTGGCCTCCAGTCATGCAGAACAAGTCCAGTGGATGTAAACACAGAAGAGATTGGTAGTCACACACCCAAAGATTCTGAAGTAATGGCAACTGAAGTAAAGAAACAAGTTTATGAAGCTATAAAAGAAATCAGAAAAGAAATAGCATCTCAGGTAAAGGAAGAAATGAAAAATGTAATAAAAGAATTGCTAAGCATCTCTAAAGAAAACATAGATAAACAAATAGAGGAGTACAAGAAAATGAGGATAACTGTGACTGAACCATACAAGGATTTAGAATGCATGAAAGAGAGATATCCAGGAAATTTATACTTCATTGAAAGCTGACAAAAGCCCAGAGACCAGCATTGTGGCCTGACTCTTTGGGACCGGGAACCTCCCGGACCCACAGAGTGGCCTGGGCTGTTTGGATTGGAAACTTTGCAGAGACCGGCATCTCAGCCTGACTGTTTGGGACTGGTAGGCCCGCCCTTCATCTGCAGGGAACTTCCTGGAGACCGGCATCTTGGCCAGGTCTGTTTGGGGCTCATAGCCCCACCCTTCACCCGCAGGAAATCTCCCAGAGACCAGCATCACGGCCTGACTCTTTGAGACCAGGAACCTCCCGGATGTGCAGAGTGGCCTTTGCTGTTTGGATTGGGAACTTTGCAGAGACTGGCATCTCAGCCAGGTTTGTTTGGGATTGGGAACTTTGCAGAAACCAGCATTTTGGCATGACTCTTTGGGACCTGTGGGCCCAACCTTCACCCACAGGGAACCTCCTAGAGACTTGCCTGGGACAAAGTACAGTGGCCTGTCCTGCCTGAGATTCCACAGGCACCAGGTTGACCATGCCCAGCATCCGCCTTACAACTCAGGGAGCCAGGAGCCCACAGAGGGGAGTTAGGACCCTGTGAGGAAGCCAAGAGCCTGTAGGGGAGCCACTGTCCCTCCAAGAACTGAGGGTGCAAGAGGTAATTTGCCACACATGCAGAGAAAGCTTTGAAACACCACTCAAATCAAGGAAATATAGAAAAATGACAAAAGGAAAGACCAAAAGGCAGGCTCAAAGCTCTAGCCCTACCCAAGAAAGCTTTGAAGCCATGTATATAGAAGAAAAAAGAAGCCATACACCTGAAATGTCTGAAATGATATCAAATGAAATAAATATGCAAATAGGGAAAGCTATGGAGAAATTCAAATCAGAAATACTTGCCCAGGTAAAAGAAGAATTGAAGAAAATAGCGAAAGAAATAGTGAACGCATCTAGTGAAAACACAGCTAAAAAATTAGAGGAACAAAGCAAACAGATAGAATCCCTGAATGAACAATATATGAAACAAACAGAATGCATAAAGCAGATTCAAAGAGATATACAGGAAATCAAAAATTCTATTGAAAGCTGTAAAAACTGCCTCAATGAAAGTGAAGATAGGGCCGGGATTTAGCTCAGTGGCTTACGTGCCTGCCTGGCAAGCGCGAGGTCACGAGTTCGATCCCCAGTACAAAAAAAAAAAAAAAAAGAAAGTGAAGATAGAATTTCAGACCTGAAAGATAAGATTGCAGCCAGTGAGCAGGAAAGACAAGATCTTTTAAAAATAACAAAGAATCAGGAAATAACAATTCAACACCTGCAAGATGATGCAAAGAAAAATAACATAAGATTAATAGAGATAAATGAA